>JAKJJM010073377.1:0-15006 GCA_021901965.1 Pipa carvalhoi
ACTAGCCATAGTACAGATGGAAAGGTACACTAGCCATAGTACAGATGGAAAGGTATACTAGCCATAGTACAGATGCTACCTTTCCATCAAAAAGTCCAATTCGACAAATCGAAAAGGAAAACTCCTGCGAGATGATCTTGGGGGGGAAATCTCGCGAGAATAAACCCAAAAAGACTCAAGTTTGACTCTTCGAGTCTTTTTGGGCTCATTAAATTTTGCCCTTAGGGTGAAATTTACAAAATTTAAAGTGATTTTTTTTTTTTACTTTCTTGCCCATTTTTTGGCATGAAAACAGGTGAAAAGGTCAAAAATTAAATTTTCAACCTTTTCACCCCCATTTTTTTTTTTACTGCTTTTTGGCCATTTTAACTGCCAAAAAAAGGGTGAAAAATGAGGGTGAGCAGGTCGAAAATGTAATTTTTTACCTTTCTGCCTGTTTTCGCAGTGAAAAACGGCCAAAAAAATTGGGCAAAAAAGTAGAGAAAATAATTTTCTACTTTTGTAAATTTCACTCTTATTTTTTGACAAAATGGATAATAATTGCAGGTGAAAACAAAATTGTAAAGGTTAAAAAAATTGACTGTACATTTTTATGCCCCAGGTTTTCACTTTCTCACGGGTATGAATTCCCCACTTCCATACTGGAGAAGCAGACACTCAAGTTAGCACACATACCTACTGGCATTCACAATCATGATTTGTGGCACTTAGTTTAAGCCAAACTTTAAAATTGTGTAACAAATATATTTGCACATATTGTAAACTGAATTAAAGAAAATTTGTTTGACAAACACCTCAACTCATTTTACTATTTATTAATTGCAAGGTCTGCACAATTGAATTAAAATGGCAAACCAATTTGTGTTAATGAAACCTGCATTCATTAATTAGCGGAGGAAAAAAAACATTGAAATTGAACTTAGAAGCAGATATGTGGCAATAAAGGTGATATTCATTATGAAATCACATTATGAATAATGAATTGAATAACATTACATAGTAACAGTATGTGTTTACTCCATGAAATTTATTTTTCAATGTGCAACAATGAAACATAAATCATATCACAATACACGGCAATGAATCAAGATATGCACAAACAAAAAATATATATATGCACCAATGGAATAGCATTTTAAAAGTATAGAAATAACTCTAAGTTAATGAAAAAAATAATTATCATTTGATACATAGGATCAAAAATTGTTTCCTGATGTAAAACATTAAATGACATTTAATATAGTAACCATATGAATTATGAAGTGTCTTTAGTTAGTGCATTATATATTTTAATTTATACATTGCAACATACATCAGTTCAACAATGCCAAATGACCACATTTATCAAAGGACACCCAATTTGTCACATCACGGAAAAATATAATTATCAAACATATGTATTTATTATTTTATATGATTGCTAAAATCCATAATGTTTTGCCATTTATTCAACATTAAAGTTGTAGCTATGCTGGTTTGTCATTAGGGTATCTGTATGAGTTGTGCTATAGTGGAAAAAATTATCTTTAAAGAATTTGACAAAATCTGCCCTGCTACATCTGTACTCATTGCAAAACTGTTTAAAGGAAGATAATTTTTATAAACATGAATCAACACAAAAATAACACTAGTATATGTCACAAGCAGTGCCGCTGTCATAGGTGCTGCTCTTGCCCTGCCAGCAAATTCAAAAGGGAGAATATTGCCTTCATTAGTGCTCTAGCATCTCTTGTCAATCCCATGCTGGAAAGATGGCTCCTGAGATGCTTTGAGTTTCTGCATGCCTCCAGTACTTTGCCTGTGTCTCAGTCTTCCATGCAATATTCATTACAGCCCTTCGAGTGTAAGCTCTGCTGCCCAGTATTCCTGAATATCTTCAAGGAACATCTTCATGATCTTCAAGTCTGTTCCAGTATTGTTCCTGCTTGGCTGCTCCTAGTGCTTGGTCCCGCTGCTCCATACTTAAAGGTACACTGCATTCCAAGTGAGTGGTGTTGTTGAAGACTGAAGGCTCCTTAGACGTCACACTTTGGCATTATCTCTTGCTAACTCCACTGTGGCAATGGCAATCCACTTCCTTGTTTTTTGTACTATCCCCCACTTGTCTCAGTTCTAGTGTACCTCAATGCCTCCAGAGATGTAACAGGCTAGATTCTTCAGTTCCTCCAGTAGCACCCAGTCCCTGTGTGTGTTTTCCTGCACTTCACTGCATTCCCATGACGGATTGTGTAAAGTCACAGTTAACCCCCAGAGATCTGTGACAACATAGAGCATATTAAAAACCCATAGTTAAATTGACAGAAATTCATAAGATGAGTTATTGTTCAGGGTTGACATTAGAAATCATGGGGCCCTTAAACCAAATAACTGAGGGCCCCAAATTTACAAATGTTTAACAGTATACTGAGACAGTGTATTGATTTTGTGGCCTTCTCACTTGCACAATGTAAAAGAGCAGGTGTAATATTTCCCCTAAACAAACACTTGAGCCCCTGAATTCTCCATATTTAATGACCCAAACTAAACAAAAAAAAAAAGCATTTCCAAGTTATCACTCACATCTGGAAACTTGTGCAATCAGATACAGACCTACCCTTAGACACCCTTGAATCATTACTCTCATACATATCAACTCTGACTTCACTAATATTCTGTGGACATATAAACAACCTAGAATCTTCATTACAAAAACTTCAGGGACCAAAAAAAGTGATGAATTGGACATCCCTGACCTCAGAACTGTTAATATATCACCTATGATATCCTGTGGAGTGGATAATGCATCAAGATAAGCAGTATAACCTTGCTTTTGAACACATTAAATATTGGTTACTTGTTAAATGGAAGGAGTACCTGACTGAAATAAATATATACCCCTTGCATTAACATTTAACAAACTCCCTTTTCCCTACTTACTGATTAAGTATAGTTCTCTTTTTTCCCTAGTAGATATTCTTCTCTCATTACTCTTTTAAAGACATGTTTTCACAATCATAGACCCATTTACCAACAGTATATTCTCAAAGTATAAACTATCTAACTAACTGGACTATCCTTTGCCACAAAGGTTATATAAAACTTTTGTCATGGGTCTCCGCGCACACGCACACACAGGGTTACCACGGGAACTGGGTCGCCATTAGAGGCACTATAGTGAACCCAGAGCCCGTTACGCCTTCTAGAGGAACTAAGGCGTACTAAGGGGGTCATTCTGGTAGCTCCGAATTTTCCGTCCCAAATTCACTTATAGCGAACTTCCATTATAAAGTTGCGACTGCGACAATTTTTGTCGCAGTCACGATTTTATAATGGGAGTTCGCTATAAGTGAATTTAAGATGGAAAATTCGGAGCTTCCGGAATGACCCCCTAAACGTAAAGGGTAAGGTGATACACCTTCTAGAGGAGCTAAGGTGTAAGTGCATACGTGAAGGAACAGGGAGTGAGGGGAACAGGAGCAAATGTGACTTTATTAGAATGTGGATTCACTATACCACACTGGGAGTTGGCACTGGTTAACTCTGAGGCGCGGAGTCTAAGGAGGGCCTGGTCTTCACCTTTAAACCCTCGCAAGGAGGTATTGGCCTTTGCGGCAGGCACTTCCCAGGTTGCAGCCCTCAGTTTAACCCCCCACTGGTGGCAGCTGGATAACTCACAAGAGAGTACTGGCAGAACTCCAAACTGCAACTGACACTTGGAGCAGCTTGAATAGTAACTCACAGCACCCCTGGGCACACGCTGAACTATAACTCACAGCACAAATGGAGACTGGCTTGATTGAGGCTGTGGTGCTAGCTGTGAAGAAACACTGGAGCTGCAGATCCCTTTAAGAAGCTGTATCACAAAGACAGTAGCAGGCTATAATAAGGCAAGATAGACAGGCAGGCAGGATATCTCACCAAACACCAGGCTGAAGATCCAACACAGAAGTGGCATTGAATGTAACAACAATACTCGAGCGCTGTGCTAATCACAGCACTCATTTTTAAATCCCCCGCCACTGACATCACGTGTGACGTCAGCTGACCATGATTGTTTGAGCACATGAAAGCGCTGGGCTATACACAGCCCCACCGCTTGCCGGCAGCCATAGGCACTGGAGTCACAAGCAGGGCAGCTATGAGGAAGCTACCGCTCGTGACAACCTTAAGCTAAAATCCCTATCAGCTTTGATACAAACATCTCTTTAGAACAATAAGGTAAGAATTATAACTTCTATTTTATTAATTCAAGTATATAAACCTAACCCCTTACAGTCAGCAGTAAATAAGTGGGATACTATTCTTCACCAGGAAATAATCCTCTCCGATTAAACTATAACCCAACATTAGTAAAGTACATTCACATATAGTTTAGAGTAAAAGGATAAAAATGTGGACATTGCACCAAAACCTCCCCACTAAATGCTTGCTTCCTTTGTGTATTACATCAAATCAAAATCTCCATTCATCTCAATGCCAGAAACCTGCAAGTCTTACCTTTTGCCATAGAAGCTTTATTTTTGTGTTTTCCTTCATTCTCTTCAGATTCTGATTTATAATATATGGTCTAGCTATCTTAATGATACAAAGCAGTCGTTGGTTTTAAATTTGATTTACAATAGGATACAGTAACTTATTATCTTAATAGAAATATATTTTATTATGTATCTTTTTTATTGGTTAATCATTTACTGCTCTATTTTTATGTATTTTTATTTATTTTATGTACCTGGTGTGGACAAATTGTTCCCCTATTATCTTGCATTATGTTATGCCTATATGCTGTAAATACTGTTTAACTAAGCAATAAAAAAGCAAGACATATCTTAATATGAAATGCATCCAACATGGGGTGCTCATGGGGATGTTTACTACTTGATATTGCTACAAAATATATGTATATTTTAATGTCATCATAATAAAATAAGGCAATTTCTGATTTCCGTTGTCAGGCAAATAATTGTATTTTAGCAAATTGGTCATAAACAGAAGCAAAGTAGATTTAAAGGGGACAATGCCACCATATGTTTTTCTAGATTAGTGACTTTATAAAGACAATATGCATGTATAGGGTCTCCATTTTGTAATGTTTTATTCAATTGTATTGTTCCTGGCTTAAGTCACCACCTTTGTTTGGCAAAGTCAAATTAGTGTATTCACACTAGTATGCTTTGATGAATTGTCACTTTGATACATGGTAAATACCATGGGTGTCTCTACAGGAGGGTCAAGAGGGGGCAAGAACCCCCTCTTGGAAGGCTCCCAGGCAAAGAAATGGTTCACACAGGTAGTAGTTCTAACTTCCTGATGCACCCCTCTGTCCTGGAAAATCAACCTGTCATCAATTGTCATATGAAGTTATGAAATTTGTTGGAAAGTTGGTGAAGTGCTTGTTTACTGGACAATATGCATGTTCATAACTTTACCCCTCAGCATTTATTTTGTAATGTCCACAACGGCTTTTATGATTCTAAATAAAAAAAAAAATAAAATAAAAAAAAAATTAGCTTAGGGAGGCAAAAACAGTAAATTGCACAAGATCATTGCCTTTTATTTGGCCAGATTTTTATGAATATGAGCAGCTGTAGTTCCATTTTTGTTGCCCATTTCCTGCAGTGGAAAGTGTCAAAAATGGACATAATGGTAATATACTATAGCAAAAATGTAAAAAATGGTAATGTACTGCAGTAAAGGGAGTGAATTTATTGTTTCTAAATACCCCCAAATGTGAATAAACCCACAGTTTTTTGCTGTTTGATTGGATTGCATTTTAGTGCATGTAATGGTAATAATCATTGGCAAGCATAAGCCCTTCTGACACAATGCGTCCCCAGCAAGATAATGTCATGCCAGACATCACCACATTATGTGCACCATGGGTGCTGCCATATTAGAAGTGGCACCAGCCTACATTGAAAGAGGAGTGCATTAGGAGGCATACACTGCTCCAATGTGCTCCTTAGTTGAAGAGAAAATCTTTCAACCTGTCCAACAGTTACCATTGTCTTCTTGTAAGGTGCACAGCTGGAGTATTGGAAGCCTCCCGATGGGCTCCTTATAAGAAGGGATAGTGCTGGGTAGGGACTCTTAAAGGTGTATGCTATGGACTCTTAAAGGTGTATGCACATTAGGGCCCAGGCACATCTTGCGTGCAAGCCTATTGTAAGGGGACAATAATATATTATTTTATAATATAATATTTTTAGCATGGAAATTTCCAATTTGAAAGCTATAGAATGTGTAAAATAGATGGTGGAATTAACTCGAAATGTCACCTGTGGCTTTTTTTTTTTTTTTTTTTTTTATTAAAAATAGTTTTCAAAAGGATGTGACTATTTTTGCTGGCAAGCTTCATAGTCAAAGCTCTGTTAATGGTAATTTTTTATGCTTGGCTGTCATGTGGTAAAATAATTAATAGATACAGCTCTGTCAATTAAACTTAAACCAGCTGCTGGGAGATTATTTTAAATAAAACCTTATATTTTAAAAGCCTTTGTGTATTCATTTTAATTACTGGTGCACAGTGAATTTGGCTGTGCTCCTATTCATACAATTTGTCTAACATGCTTTTATTGGAGCCAAAATCCCATTTAATCTGTTTAGTTATAAAATATTAAACTCTTCCTACCTGTTCAGAAGTGCAAAAGGATGATGCGAGCAGAACTGCTTTAGTTTAATTTAATTTGTTTGCTGTGAAAAATGTAATGCCTCATAGAACTACATTAGGTTAACTTAAGGTTCACTGTATAATAAATAAGACATAATTTTCAAATTATTACTATGTTTTTAAATGGATTTTAGCTTTTAACTATTACATGGTGAACATAAATGTTCCAAAGTGTATTTATTAAAGCATGCTCGACTATTAAACGTAGCAAACATAGTTTAAAGAGGACGTCATCCAATATTTCATTTGCAATAAGAACACACTCTTTGCATCAACAAAGTTTTAAATTATGCATGGTCTAAAATAAATGTTAAATATTAAATAAATAAGAATTTTATGTTTACAGTTTTTTAATAACATAGAGTACAATAGATATAGTTAAAATTATGTGAATATAAAAAATAGCAAAAGCTTGGCAAAATATCCAGAAGTAAAGTAAAATATTACATCTGATATGAGATGGAAGAGCTTTATAATGTGTTAATTACTTTTTTTTGCTTGGAATTTCAGAAAAAATCCACTTTACTAAATTGGATAAGTCTCAGGAACTCAATAAATGAAAATTTTGGAGAAGACATTTTTAAGTAGTTTAAATATACCACATGAGACCTGCAATACAAAGAGGTTTTATGGTTTATTAAGGTAATATTAAACAGAGGTTAACTTTAGGGGCTAAACGTTAATCCTATCTTGGATACTGATAATGCTCATTAATATAAAGAATATCTTGTCTCTTTATTTTTGGTATTGGATTGTATTTATATAGCGCTACATATTACGCAGCGCTTTACAGAGATTCATCATTCAATTCAGTCCCTGCCCCGTGGAGCTTACAATCTAGTTTCCCTATTCAAACACACACACACACACGTATGTTTTTGGATTGTGGGAGGAAACTGGGGTGCCCGGGAGGAAACCCACGCAGGTGCGGGGAGAACATACAAACTCCATGCAGATGAAGTCCAGGGTGGAATTGAACCCAGCACCTCAGTGCTGCAAGGCAGCAGTGTTAACCACTGCCCATATATTTTATAAAAATATTTAAAAAAAAGTCTAATAGTGTAGTATGAAAATGAATAAATACAAGAATAAATAGACCAAGGGCCACATTCCTAATGCTCCGAATGCGCCATTGCGAATTTATTTCCACGAAGTGCATGAGACGCGCTGCTGAAATGGTCACAGACACGCTTCATGCACTAGAACAGGCGAATAGAGTTTCTGTGAGCGGCAGACAAAACTCTGTTCGCCTGTTCAAGTGCATGAAGCGCATCCGTGAATTTCAGCAATGGCACATTCGGAGCTTCGGGAATGTGGCCCTAAATGTTCATTCAAATATCACTCCTATTATTACATAAATCCAAAAGGAATATGTAGTGTAGAAATTCTAGAATCCACAAATTCTAGAAATAGTTAAAAGTGTCTCAGGTTGCACTTCTTCACATCTAAATTTCAGTGCTCAATACAAGTTTATATGGAGAATCAACATCTTTTAACTTCATATTATTTGTCATCATTTACTTTATTTAGGGTGCATACCTTATACTATATATACTGATTACAGGCTGATAAATGTAAATTACTTTTAGCATCTTTTTTTGTCTCGTTATTTACCCATCTTTTGTTGCTCCACTTTTATTCAATTAAAACCACAGAAGATAAGCTAATATTCAGGATGGAAATATTATCCTTATTGCTCAATACAATGCATATTCTAAAAATGTAAAATTAGTTCAATGAATACATTGATTTTATTACAAGATCCAGATCAAAACAAATCATTTCCCACCAGTTTCCACCTTAGGGTGAAATTTACAAAAGTCTAAAACAATTTTTCGGACTTTGTCGGAATTATGTTTGACCTTTTCACCCGTTTTTCACCTTAATACTAAATTCATGAATATATTGCATTAAGAAGGGAAGATCCTCATCTCCTCTGTAGGAAAAATGATGATTGTAAAGGTAAAATAGATTCTGTAAGACTGCAAACTGGGAGGGATCATGCAAGGTCCATGAGGTCCTTGGACAGATGATGATAAAAATATAATATACTGTTGGTTTGAAGAGCAAGGTTCTAAGAGGAATAGTAGGGTGCTCTGGATCCACATCTGCCAAGTCCAATCCACCCATGTTTCCCTAACTTAACTGATGTCCTGTATATCTTTCCATTAGACTAGGGTGATATTGTGGTGGATTTCACAAAATTAACAAAGATGTACCCATTTTCGTAGATTATGGAATCTTAAAAATGGTAGGTGATGTACTGTAAGAGGTTCAGGTTAGGAAGCTCCATGAGAATATTATCCCTATAAACAATGGCACTGATAAACTTGGTGGTGATCATGTCACTGCTCAGGGTTTAGATAATAGAAGTAGAATATTTAAGCATATAATTGAATCAGGTCTCTAACAAACAGATATAATATGAAAATAGTACCATCCAAAAACCATTTTGTAATTTTTTGTTGGTGCCATTTATCTTAAAGAACTTAATCACTTTAGGGTGCACCAATTTCCAATTCACTACATCCATTAAATGGCCCTCTAAAAGTCCCATCCTAAATCTCTTCTAAGTAGTGGCTGATAATATATGGGATGTGATGTAATAGGGGTGAAATCTTGATGCCAGAGAGCACATCAGAATATGCAGAATATAGGTGGAATATGCAGGCTGGTACATTCTAAAAGTGTACTTTATAGATCCTGGAATTCAGGATGGTCCTCACAATATAATTTATTTTTATAGAATGGTTCCAATTGAAGGCATACTAACCAAGTACTGTATGCTTGAATTTCAGTTATTAATAGCATAAAAATCTAAGTGCTGTCAGCAGTTATTGGAGGCCCAGTGTCACAATATTTAAACTAAATTGTACTTCCACTGGTAAAACAGCTTGGAATGATGACATGAACCCATCAGAGTTTATGGGTATATAATAGGTAGGCATTATTTTTCCCAGCTCCTTGGGAGCTGAGACTCACTATCATCAACTAAACAACAAGTTAACCCAACAACTGTGAAGATAGTTCTTTCAGAGTTTCTTAGCCTTGCAATTAGAAATGATTCAAAGTTTTAAATGCTTTTCTGTAATAAATTAAAAAATGACATATGATTGTATTAGATATGCAAATAGTCAATTTGAAATAAATAGAAAATAGAAAGTATAGCAATGTCTAATTAAAAAGTATCTTAACATGAAATTAGTAAACAAGATTACAAGCTACTTAGTTAATTAGAACAGGTTTACAACTCAAATGTTCATGATGATCTAATTCTGACTGCAGGAAAGCCAGACAAACATGTAGTAAAGACTCATCTGCCCTCAAAGGCAGACTGCTCAGTTTAACACAATAGCAGAGGTTCATTCACCCTTATGCTTAATATAACTCCAGTTATGATTAATAATTAAAGTACCCTTTTTTATTTTGCTATTGAGAAACATTGGCTATTTCATTCAATGATGCTTTATTAATCACGAGTCTCCTGTGAGCAATGAGAAAATTTCTGCTATGCTTTTCAAAAAGTTTTTAAAAAACAGTTTGTGCTGTCTCTTTGCTACTAGGCCAAATGTCATGAGCAACGTTTTTCTGTATTATATAGTTTATGTTAGCCTTGTGAGTTGATAGTCAATAGCTACAAGAAGCTTCTAGGAGTTGATTGACTCTTCCTTTTGTACCAATGGTATTTGTGGTACATTATCTTAAAGTGCCAGGTTACTGAGAAACTGAGGAAGTATTTTTCTACTTGGATACTACAAGTCTTTTAATGAGCTAAGGCCATGGTATCATGCAAAGACCTAATTGAGCCTCTCCCACTGGATACTGAGTGGAAGAACATAAGAGGTCAATAACCAAATATATTACTGAATAACTGTACTGATAACAAGTTGGAAGGGTATGTTTAAATAAAACTGAAATGAATAACTTTCCCTCAATTCACGATAATTTTTCTATATTGTTTTGGATTTTTTGTGGAAAATTTAAAACAATTTTGTATAATATTTTGAGAAACATTTTGTGTTGCCGTTTTAAAATTAAATTAAACTTCATAAGAGACCTCTTTTATTTATTCTATGGGCGAAATTTAATAACGTCAGAAAGACTTCTCGCACGAGTTATTTGATCAAGTTTTTCAATGGAAAGGTAGCCTACCTTTCCATTGAAAAACTTGATAAAAAAAACTCGATCAAATAGCTCGTGCGAGATTCTGGAAAGACAGGAGTCTTTCCAACGTTATTAAATTTCGCCCTACACATTTACTCTATGTGGTCAAAACTGTATACAGATTCGAATGTCTAATAAACTAAAAAATATTAATCAATCAATCATACTGCATAGTTTAATGCTAAATTTAGGACAAACAAAAATGTTTATAAAAAAATAAAGACAAATAAGTAACTTGAATCATATGAAACTGTATTTAGAAATGATTATTAATTGCATAAATAACAAAATATCATAATTTAAATTTTTTTATCATTAGTCCATTATTGACTTTGTCAGTAGAATGAGTTGGCTTATTCTATTACTGCATGAGCTAATTGTCTTTAGAGTGACGCCAATTTTACATTTAATTGCCTCTAATAACATTGGCTCACCTATAGGGTTCCATTCCATTCTGCAGTGTGTTTAAAACACATTTAGAAAACACATTAATATGTGGAAACCAATAGCATAGACTGTACTTGGAAATGGCTATTCATGTTTGGCATGGTCACTAATTACACTTCATAGAAAATACAGGTGGAGAAATAATAAATTATCATGTCCCAGTTAGTGTAGTAAGGTATATTATATTAACCTTACATGAACTGGGGAAAAAGGATTCATTTATTTTCTTCATTATATACTTTAATGCATGATAAAATCTTGTTAAGGTGTCAATCAAGGATAAAACAATCTCCATTGCTTCTGCGATTTATCTACGTCTGGTTTAAATACATCTTAGTGGTGAAGCTACTTGTCTAGTATCAAACAAAATGCACAACATTTGCTTTCAACATTACCAGGACAAGTCAGATTAAATAAATATTATGTCACTAAAATGCATAACCAGACTTAAACCAACAGTAGTAAATGTGACCAGGTATGCAGAAGTGCAAAGATCAATATTTAAATATTTTAAAATATCTAAAACTATTACCGTTAAAATAAAGATTTGGTTCTGATTCAAAGTATAGACCCTCACAACATAGTCTAAGTATGAAATCAGGTATTTTATTCTTAGCTCGCTAGTAAAAAAAATTGCATTAGGCTATTACAAATGCCTGGTTGCAGTGCTAGTTCACTAATGGTACTGTTCACTTAGGAATTAAATGGCTTTACAAATGTGATTTCTTAAAATTATTTCACTTTGCCGTTGCCTTCAATCTAGCAGTTTTATATTTCCAATTTAAGATGTTTTCAAAAAAATAGCAACACATTAGCCTTTTGTGCATCTTTATTATATAGATAAAATGAACCATCTCAGTAAACAAAAGCATGTTGACATTGTGTCCAACCTAGTTAAAAGCTGCTATATAATTACATTAAATATACTCTTTAGGGTGTGCTTAAATTAGCTTTGTTATTGTATGTTCAATTCCAAGAATTCTCAAAGTCTAACCAACATAATGAAACTCAAATATAATATAGGTGTCAGAAAATCAATTGGAACCAAGGCTGATATTTATTGGTACTTGTAATGAGCAACAGTATAATGCTTGCTGCCAAAAATGTGCAGAGTTAAATAGCCAATTCTCTAAAAGGCCAACAAATTAGAACAGTTTAAAAACTGAATCATTATTCTCTTCAATGATCCTTCAGATCTGCTGTATCAGTAGGGGGAAAAAGGTCAGTGCAATACAATATTTGAAATCGACTGCTTATTTTTGTAATATATTTTTCAGTGTATACTTGTACTGTGAATGTTCCCCGGAGATAAAACATCTGAAAAGGTCTATTAGGTATCACATCCATACAACATTTTATCTTGTCTGTTTTGGAACCTTTCAACATTGCTTGATCCTTTAGGTATTCCTGTGGTGAGTGCTCAATTCCTGCACTGAAATACAAGTGGGTGTATTTGAAGATAGTTCTTCTGTTTCATGTAATTTTAGATTTCTATTTGGTAATAATAAATGATTTATACATTCTTATGAAAATAATAATGTTTCTTTTAAATGAAACTCCTTATACTCTGTAAATACTCCACTATCGTTATAAGCAAAGATAAAGACAGATGCCCAAAATGCCTATGCCGTATTTTCCAGCGTATAAGATGACTGGGCGTATAAGACGACCCCCAAGTTTTATAGTTAAAATATATAGAGTTTGGGATATATTCACCGTATAAGACTACCCCTCTTCCAACGCACATCAATTACACCCCATCACTCCCTCTTTGCCTCTCAGATCCCGCTCATGATGATTGAAGTGAAGCAGGCTGGCATCTGAGAGGTAGAAGGACACAACAGACTCTGTAATTGCAAGAGATTGACTGGCACCATGGATAGGAAACCCCGCCCCCCTGCACCCCATCACTCCCTCTCTGCCTCAAGTTCCTGCTCCTGAGGATTGAAGTGAAGCAGGCTGGCATCCGAGAGGCAGAAGGACAAAACAGGCTCTGCAACTGGAGATTGGCACAGTGAATTGTTAACCACGCCCTCCACTCATCCAGCCCGCCTCCCACCATGCCTCTCCCACCTGTCTGACTCGCCCCCCACACCCCATCACTCCCTCTGGGTTAGAAAGCCATCTTATATGCCAGAAAATACGGTATATATAATATACGCTGTAGCACTAAAAGTTGCATGTAACTTTCTGTAATTTATAACCCTATAAATGAATAGATAAATCAGAATTTGACATTTAAAATTTAAAGTGGCCATCACTCCACTTCCTGTCACTTATTCTAACAATTGCAGCATCCCTCCAATAGCCATGGCAGCCCTCCAGTAAGTAAATATTTCACATGGAATGAATGGAATTGTGGCTTTTATTTACTGGTAAATCATGTGAATATTCTTTAGTTACTTAAGAACCACTTTGCATAATGGGTTTCCTAGGCACGTCACTCATGCAAGTTCTGAAACATTATTACATAACTGCAAACAAAAATGCTACAATAACAAAAAAAATTAGTTACACACGACGACACTTTTCATTGCATAATGGGAGGTAAATTAAACTCATTTTATATCTAAAACATAGTAACATAGCAACACTGCAACACATACATTTAAAGGAAACAAAAGAGCCAATGGGCATCAACTGATTCCTTTCTCTATCAATGATTTCTTCGTACAGGTGAAAGGAACAATGGGAATTATAGTCTTCTTGAACAAGCTAAAATGTACAAAAATATACAGAAGATGAACTAGTAGAGAAAAGTTGTTTTTATCAACAATGGAAGTGGGAAAAACTGGTTCCACAGTGTAAACATTTTATTTTCCCTAACACCTATGAGTGTTATAAAGCATAATATACCCCTTCTTTATTTTTTTTTAGCATATTAAAAGTTACCTTGGAGCTCCCTGGCCAATGTGAAAGAATAGAAAAAATATAACAACCACACACACACACCTCAGAGGAGGTTATAGTTCACTATTTTCAGAATTAGACCAGCACCAAAATGGATAATCCTTAAATGACACTAAATTTCTTTTTCTGAGGTAATGCTTCTACTTTGTGAAATGGCCCACATTTTAGAGATGCTCCATTTTAAAGACTCTGGGCGGTATTTAATAAAGTCGGAAAGACCGATACCGGTCTTTCCGACTTTACTGCTGTCCCGATTTCCAGATTATGGAAATCGGTATTTTTCGATTTCCATAATCTGGAAATCGGGTACTTGTACTGAAAAATCCGCAGTCATTTAAATTAATGGCTAAAGATTGGTACAAGTACCCGATTTCCATATTATGGAAATCGAGAAACACCGATTTCCATAGTATGGAAATCGAGAAACACCGATTTCCATAGTATGGAAATCGGAACTGCACTTATTAAGCCCGAAAAGACTCCGGTGGAGTCTTTTCGGGCTTAATAAATACCGCCCATAGGATGTAAACCTAATTCTAAGTCATGTGCTGTTTTAACAGGTTTGAAAGAAATATATATAAAAGATACCCCTGGAATAAGAAAAGAAATAATAGAATGGAAGGGGTGATTGACAGGTGTGTGGGCAAGTCAGAAAGGGAAGAGGGATCAGGATATAGGAGGGGTTTAGGAGAGAAAAAGGAAGACTGTGGAATTCTGGGGGCAGTAGTGAGGGAGGAGGAGCAGATCCCGCCCTCCCTCCCCTTTTATAAAAATATATATATTTATATTACAGGTTAGAATGTCACGCATTATCTTGTTGACAAAATTGGTTATGAAAG
>JAKJJM010073381.1:0-11443 GCA_021901965.1 Pipa carvalhoi
TTTTTTGCACTTTTCCCTTGTCTGTATTGTTCTTGTGCTGTTAAATTGTACAGTGCTGCGTAAATTTGTGGTGCTTTATAAATAAAATTATACATACATACATACATACATACATAAGACCCTGTCTTATTTTCTGGGAAACACGGTAAGTTACCTTATATGAGCTAAACTTTTGATTATTGGACAAACTTTTTCTATATCCATATGAGTCAGTTCCCAGCAGTAATAGTAAGTCTGACATTTTTTTGAAAAGAGCAAACAGCCTGAATTATTCTAAAATGGTTGAAGACGGAAAACAATTGCTTGCAGTCCGGTCCAGTTTTAGTCAGAGTGGGGCCTCGGGCAAAACTGGAAGTGGGGCTCCATATGCCGGTGTGTTTGTCAGGCTGGTGCCGGGAAGAGAGTGGACATAATGGGTCTGTTTGCACCGGGGCCCCTCTAAACTTTATGGGGCCTGGGGCAGTTGCTCTGTTTTCACTTCCCTAAAATTAGTCCTGCTTACACTGAGCCACATGGGAAATGTGCTTATGCTTTGTAATATGTCTAATTTTGGCACCATTCTAAAGCGACTAAACATTGGTTTCTCCAGTATTGTATTTATTCAGTCATATAGTGCTGATATATTACGCAGCGCTTTACAGAAATTCATCATTCACTTCAGTCCCTTCCCTGTGAAGCTTAAAATCTAGTTTCCTTATTCAATCACACACACATATGTTTGTTTTTGGATTGTGGGAGGAAAACCACACAGGTGCAGGGAGAACATTCAAACAGATGAAGTCCAGGGTGGAATTGAACCCAGAAATCAGCGCTGCAAGGCAGCAGTGCTAACCACCCAGTGGCGTAGCATAGGGGGGGCGGTCCGCCCGGGGCGGCATGTGGGGCGGCACGTTGTGGGGCGGCATCTTCCTGACCAAAGGGGCGGCTGCTTTGACCACCCCGGGCGCCACAAACAGTGGCTACAGCACTGTAACCACCGAGCCACCACACTGCCTGTTTACTGTTTTCACTGCCAGTATCACCAAAAAATTCAAAATTCCCATTTGAATTGTCATGGTCGTTATTCAAATGCAGCACTTGTAAAGTTGCTATCTTTGAAGTAAAATTAATGAATTTTATTGCTTTATGTCTGTTCTTCTCTTTACTAATAGCAGTCATGTTGTTAAACAGACCTCACCCAGTCCCATACAGGTGTGCCCTAAAGCCCAATTTTTAAGCTAAATATCTTTCTTTCCATACACAATTTAGAATATGGAAACATAAATGCATTTGAGGCTTTTCAATATTTGGTATTACTGTTCTTTTAAGAGCCACTGTAGGGCTAGAAACATTTCTACTCCTGGCAACTGTCAAACAGGACATCATTCGGGAACAAAAAGTATTGTATTGCGGAACCATTACATTTAAATGCATAAAACTGCTATCTGTTTCTCACATTGTATGGTTGCATTCAGTCTCTGGAGAGGACCCATCCTGCTAGCACTTTTTATTTTGTTTCAAAATATATAGCATCCCTTTAGTTAACTATTCCATCAATTGCTATTTTGTTTTTCATTAATGTCAATCCTGTGAGTGAAAGCTGTATGATTTCAGTTTTTTGGTGCATTAAAATATCAGGAGAAATGGAATTTGCAGTAACTCAGATCTGAAGGATTTGGCAGAATCTTGTACAGACTCCTTGTATTTGGCCATATCCCAAACAGAATCAGGGATTTGGTTCATCCTTCCTCTCCAGAGTGCAGTGCACATAACTATTTATATGTGTCGTAAGAGTGTAGCTGGTACTGGTTTGTGAAGATGGGAAAAGCAGTTCTGTGGGGAGGGCAGTAGCAGTTTAAAACTGGGTTATGTATATGAGTACTTTTAAAATAATTTAATTGTTGTATATTATACACATATCTATATAGTGTTGTATTGAAATATATCATGTTAACAGTTCTTGACAAATATATATTGTGATAACCTATTCTTGTATGCAGCCGCTCTGGTAAATACAGGTTATTTCAAAGAAGACCAAACAGGGACCAAACATTATCTGTCATAAATAGCCTTTCACTGTTTACCAAGAACACGAGAAAAATTTCGCATTTTCCCTGTGAAGAGCGTGCAATAGACCACCTTTATGCCCATATAGTTCACTGAGGATTTTTTGGAAGTATGTCATTGCATTAAATATTAAATGGATTTTCTAAGTATAATCATTAGATTGAATTTTAGTGTTACATCACACACATATGTTATAAACTTTGCTAAAAACTCTTCAGGTCATGACTAGAGGACCACTAACAGAATAATGGCGCCTTCCTGCTTTTAGCTTGTAACTGTCTCACAAACACCTTGAGTAGAATGTTTATCAGGTGCAAAGGTTTTCCTGGTCCAGTAACCCAGAGCAGCCAGTCATCATTAAGCATATACTGGTCTAGCTCAGTTAAAATAGTGAAGATAAGCTGCTAAATGGTTTGCTTTAACGTGGAACACCCAGCCAAAAGTGAATATACCTGTTAGTACATTCCCCATATACTAGTTGACTTTGCAGATCTGTTTCTTAATATGCTGAAAAGTTTGATAGTTCTTATCAGTTCAGTAGGGCTGTTTATAGCAAGGCTGTGGACCAGGGAAGGTAGCAATACAAAAATTGTCCTTAATTTCTCAAAAATGTAAAACACATCTGTAGGGAACAATTGATATCATCATTCATATCTAAATGATTAAATCCCAGCTCAATCAAAGCCTGTGAAACAGTTGCTTTGTAATAGAGCTAACTCAAGCACTCTTGTAAAGTCATACTTTCAGTTTAAAACAAACGTGCATATTTTCCTCTCTTTCTATAGTATCGACCTACAATCCCCAGTAATATGCTGTTTTTCCAACTGACTGCAGTGGAGACGCTAGATTAAAGAACAAAATACTTCAATTATTGTCATGTTTCTAATAAAATCTTTTTAAATGTTTTGTCAGTAGACAGTAATCCTACAGTGCATTAAACATTGAACATGCTTACATTGCAGTGCATTGGGATCAGGTGGAAAATCTTGTCTAATTGTACTTTAATCAAAGGTTTTAGAGGATCTAAAGCTTGTTTTTTCTTAGGCGTACAAGGTGAGGAAATGAACCTGTCTTTACGGGCCGCTGGAGGGAAAACTTTCCCTTTCTGTGCTAACACTTAGCTTATTTACCGGTTTAAATAACTATTTTTATCAGCCTGTTTAAAGAAGGAAGCCCTGCGCCTGACATGTGGTTGTGGGCAGAAGGACAGAAGGAAAGCGACCAATGAAAACATGTGTCCTTAAGAAAAAGGAGTATTTGCATTGGAGGTAACTGAGAATCAGTGACAGCGGGATCTTTGGCATGGCTGAATATAAGCACCTCAGTGTCTAATGTACGACTAACTTAAGGATGAAAGAGGCCGAATGTCTGTGGCCGAGGAAGTTTGGTTATTTTAGTTAAGAAAAGCAAAGTCTGGCAGTGCTTAGAGGAAGGAGCCCAGATGCTCTGCTCACTGATGCCTGACTGGGATGTTAATAGGAGAGCTTATCCAGTGCTCCTTGTGTGTGCTCTGTGACTTCTGAATCCCAACTGTGTGTGCTCTTCAAACCATTTTTTTTTCTGAGCCAGAAGTATTCAGAATCTATCTGAGTGGTGTTAGGAAGCAGTACCATGTAACTTAACCTTGTAGAGTGAGCAGAAACACAGATTTTTCCAATTATGATGTAACTGTGGAATCTTTAGATTTATTAAATGGCGTGCGCTGTTTTCCAGCGAGCATACGGAGCATGTTTTTTTCCTTCCCGCTCTCTGAGAAGGCAGTTATTTCAGAGTGCTTTTTCTGGCAATAAGGATGGCACTTTCCATATGACTTTGATAATTAAACGGATATGATCAATCAGAAAAATGTTTTGTTTTTTTCTTGTGCTTTAAACAATGTATACTGTTCAGCAAATTGGATGAAAAAATATATAGTATCATTGTGAAATTAAATTGCCTACTTCTTTTTCAATAGCACAACAGAAATCTCATTTGATGACTGGTATAAGTTATCTTTATAAAGGGAGCGATATAGTCCCATAGCCTGCTGCAGGCCATGGAGTTGTAATTGAACCATTGTTTCCATCAGTTTCTGTCAGTGCAGCCTGTAGCGTATCTGTAAAGTGCCAAAGCTGTAACGCTACATTTAAATAACGTTTTTATGAAGACTACATATCTGATCATAATAATATCCCTTTAAACAATAATGTATGTGAATTAGGAAACACAGCTATATCATGTTTAATAAATCTTAATATTACTTTCAGAATAGATTTTTGTTTCATTTGTATCTACTGAATTTATTTTAAATCTTGGACTGTATACCAAGTTTCCTCTACTGGGAGCTGATAGGGGGAAAAAACTGTTATTCTTTTATCCCAGATAAACTTCTGCACACTTTATTGATTGTTGACAAAGTGCATCCTAGTATTGAGATTCATGCCCTCATCATTCCATTGTCTTTACAACAACCCTTACAAATGGCTTACTCTTTTGGTGGAAACCCTACTATTTTGAGTAAGAGTTCTGCAGTGAGTCTCCTACCAACACAAGATCATCTTGTCCTGCTGTTTATTTATGGTATCTGTTGGTTCATGCAGAAGACTAATGCAGTTATTTGTGGTTAATACCTAGACTTGCTACATATTCCCTCTTAAAAAAAAGTTTTTTTTTTTATTCTTTTAATTTTGATGACAATATTATTTTGGAAATGAGGTTTAAAAGTAAGTCCTTTTTTTTTTTTTTTTAAACTTAGCAATACACTAAACTCAGTGCTCATTTAATTCTGTTTTTATCTTAGTGCAAACATCTGGAAAAGGAGCTTCATCTGCTGCACGAGAGTAAACAGTCCTTCATGGATATTGTAACTACACAGTGGAATCCAGAGTCTTCATCCAAGGTAAATGCATTGTGTCAGTCACACTTTAGGCCTTCAGTCCTACAAACTTCCATTTATAACATCCCTCTTCACAACCAAGCTTGCAGGAAAGGCTGCCCTCCAAATTACCTTTGATAATTTAATACAATATTTATTGTGGAAAATGCTGCACCATATTTTAAATATTCAAAACTTCATTTTAGACTACAACATTTTTAATGTGTTATACAGTCCAATTTACTAAACCGCAAAAATATATTTGTGTAAAATTTATTGCAGTGTACCTAATACTTCCAAAAAATGTTTTCCATAAAAAAATTACGTCATATGAAAGACACTACAAAATTAATTTGTGACTAGAAATACCAAAAATTATACAAAATTATATATTATACAAATTATCAAAAATGTATAATTCAGAACCAGTGTTACAATCCAGCAAGTCATATACAGAAAAATACAGTCCTAAGTACATGTTGTTATATGGAATACTTTACAAAAAAACAATGCTGCATATATCTTTTATATATATTATATTTTAAAAGAGCACTATTACCCTCTGAATAAATGTGTAAATACACCTTAATAATATAGAATTATTCATTGAATTTTTACAGAAATATCTCAGGCATTTTAGAAGATATCTTTAGTAAGGCATGGCCAACATTATTGATTTGAATATTCAGTACGCCTGCAGCTGATTGGACAGGCACAATACAAAGTCCAATAAAATGCAAGCAAACTAACTCTGAAGAGTCAAGGGCCACTACTAAGGGCGAAATTTACAAAACTCAAGATCGATTTCAACCTACTCGAGTTTTTTTGTGCACGAAAGGTGCACGATCAAAAAATATCAATCAACATTTTTTGATTGATTTTTTCTGATTGAAACATTTCGATCGATAATTTTCAATCTTTTTTTCAATGGTAAAGTAGCGATAAGTACTTATGGCTACTTTTCCATCAGAAAAGATAAAAAAATACTTATGGCTACTTTTCCATCGGATAAAGATCGAAAAATATCAGTCGAAATGTTTCGATTAGAATAAAATCAATCGAAAAATATTGATCGGTAATTTCTGATCGTGCACCCGTTTTTACAACGAAAAACTCAAGAAGGTTGAAATTGATCTTCTCAAGTTTTGTAAATTTCACCCTTAGGTGGTTATTCTCTAAAGTCTGAATTGTTATGTAAAGGTGTGAATTCGCCAGCTAAAGACAGTTGCAATAGACTGCTACTGTCGCAGTCGCAAATTTATAATAAGAATAATGTCGCAGTTGCAACTTTACCAAGGAAATGTTATCAGTCGTAACTTTAAAATTGTCACAGTTATGACTTTATAATGGGAGAATTGTCGCAGTCGCAGATTTGCTATGGGAATCCGCTGTTTGAGAATTCAACAGTTGAATTATCACTTTAGAGAATAACCCCCTTAGAGTTGAAGAATAGAAAATTTCTAATAGATTGTAATGGTAGCGTATTGCCAGTATAAATTGTTTTACCTTGTAGCTTAAACAACTTAACTATCAGCATGAATTTGTCTGTTCAGATACTTATATATACTTAGTGCCCCTATAGTCTCTCATTAACACACAGATTCATAGTGCATGCTTACATGACTAGACCTGCAAACTATGTTTTTTTAAATATGTGACAAAGAACTTTTTGGGATTTTTTCCATTGCAGACCACAAATTATTGCAATGCAAATTTTATGGGAAGTGACAAGATGAAAAAAAATGTTTGCTTTTCCCTGGTATTTGCAACACAATTGTATCATTGCCCAGTCCTCAAAGAAACATTACAAATGTATGCATGCAGAAGGTATTATGATCAAATCACTTTTCACATATTTAGTTATGTTTGCCAACACTACAATGGAAAATTTTTTTCTTTTCAATCTACACGTAAATACCTTAATTGTCAAAGAGATATAAGAAAACTGATACTTGTGCAATTTACAAATAATAAAAATGTTAAATATGACCTTTAAATTATTTGTACCTATCACTTAGTACATTGTTAAAGCAAATTTTACATTGATTACAGCCGTAGGGGGAAGTTTAGAGCAAGTGATCTGAAGAGACCAGCCAAATATGGCTACAGTGTCTTTAGGTAGATGATGATCTGGGTGTTTGGTCCTCAGTTCTAAAGTCTAGGTCTGTCCATGTAGACCTGCTTTACATACTCTTAACTGGCTAATGGTAGGCATACACTTATTACTGAATGAATGCAGATGCATGATCTTCCAGCTAAACTGCATTTCCCATCTGTAAACAGTTCTTACTTGCTGTTTGTGAGTTTCTAAACACTACAGGAGACTCCGAAGATAATTAGAAACATGAAAATATGAAAAATTCAGTAAACATAATATTAAAACAAAGTACACTATTGGCAGTATTCCTATTGGTGCACAGATACATATATTCTTCCTTCCTTAGTACAGATACAAATATACTTTCTTCCTTTGTATCATTTAAGTTCTCTTTATAACACAAAATGAGCCAGTGAAGGCAGATATAGCAGAATGACAAATATAAAGTCACATTTCTATGAAAGCACAGAAAGTGCCTATACATTTTTCAAAATCATCAAGTAAAGGTTTTATAATTTTTAATAAAGCCCATACTTTTTTCTGTTACAGATTTTGCTTGTAGTCTCCCTTTAACTTTTGAACTAATTATCAGAAAAACCTAAAAATTAGCAGAGAACGTAACTTAGGAGCATCTTCTCCGATAATAAATATATATATATATATATACACACACAACGTCTGTGGAAAATTCTTCCAACCTCTAACTCATTTAGTGCAGAAAGTTAAAGCTTTGACGTTTCTTCTTGGGGATTTGGCTGAGCCTGGATAAGAGGGTGGGGGACCAGCGTATTCGCCGGGAAGGGTTGTGTAGGTCCGTGACTGAAGTAAAAACACCTGTGTTTGCTTTGCAGATTTTCGCAATCAGCCAGGGTAGTTTGGGGCTGGGAAACTGCAAGAGTTGAAAGAAAGAATAAACAGGGAAAGTGGTAGAATACAATAAGGTGACCCAATTTGCATACGCTGATTGTTGGACTTGTGTCATCAGTAATAAATTAGTGCCAGCTGCTAGAAAAGATGATACTGAGCATTTTTCCCCAGCAAATAAACACTTTGATCACTCTGACTGTATATCAAGTGCCCTAAAGTAACTGAACAGGATATTATCATCAAAATTTTACTTTAACCAAATTGCTTTAATTAGTTGCCTAGAGATCATGTCAAATGCAGGGTCAATAAGACAACATGTGTTAACCAGTGAATAAGTATGGAATAAGGTAAAATAAATTACTAGGAAAAAAAAAGACATTCAAAATAAAAGTGGGGGGAGTCATGACTCATTTCTAATTTACAGGTTGAAAAAGTTACAATATGCTTTGTTTTGAATGTGGCAAAGTTGGTTTATAGTAAAGGAGATTGTCTATTTAGTACTTATGGGATATAAAAGTTGCTGCAAGAGAGGTTGAATTGCTGGACAGTGGCACTAAGGGGGTCATTCCGGTAGCTCCGAATTTTCCGTCCCAAATTCACTTATAGCGAACTCCCATTATAAAGTCGCGACTGCGACAATTTTTTTTGTCGCAGTTGCGATTTTATAATGGGAGAATTGTCGCGGTCTCGACTTTATAATGGGAGTTCGCTATAAGTGAATTCGGGACAGAAAATTCGGAGCTACCGGAATGACCCCCTTTATGTGCAGTAAGGTAATGAGAGCACCTCAGTTCCTCCTACAGCATTTAGGGGCAGTAGGGATAATATTGTTTGCATGTAAAAGAGTGAGGCACCAGCGCAAAAGAATCTTTGTCTTTTCAGTTTGGTTAGTATTTCTGGTAGCACCTTTTGAGGCATCAGGAAAGCCTTAACATTTTTCTGGCATGAAACAAGGATCTAGCTCTTTATCCTATGTCAACATGTATGATCATTTTTGTCTTTATCTTTGCAGTTAAGCAGTTAGTAAATGTCCGTAAGTACTGTGCCTTACAGAGAGTTTCCAGTAACACATGCCTTGTGGAATGTTGGGATATTCTGGCATATGTGAGTGAAGAGACCTATAATTTGCATATGATAGAGGTGCTATTTAGAGTCACATAAAATTTAGTCTGCAGATGTTGCTGGCAAAATAAAGGTCTGTACCTTTAGAAGCCCTGGGTCAAAAATGAATATCCTACATTATGTAGCCAAGTGTTTTGGGGTTCTCTGCCTGAAAACCTTTATATTACCTCTAAAACCATGTTTTAGTCTTAAGCCTATTTTCTAAAGCTCAGTTGATTGTGTGACTTTTCTTACCCAGAATCCTGGTGATGAGGGTAGAGCCATAAAAACTGAGATTACCCCTACAGTAATGTGAAGCATGTGTACACTGCAACCGTATAAAACTAGATTAGTAACTGTCATGACAACTGTTATTAATATTAAACAGAAGTTTTCTGATAAAATTAAAACATTTTCAGCTAGCGGATTGGTAAAAATATCTTGAATTTAATAAGTAACCACTCATTTTTAGCAGGGCCTCTTTTAGTGGCGTGCACTTTAATTTATACCCATAAAGTGAATATGGATATATTTTTTATCAAGGTGGGGTATAATCAGCATCATGTCTTTAAGTAGAACAGGAGAATTCCTTCTACAGACTTTTTCTCTGTAGCTTTACATCATTGAAGATATATTAGAGTATATGAATATTACAGTTCAGACATTTGAAATGTAGAAAAAAGAATGTAGAATTTTGACAAGCAGCAGTCAATATGTTTACTTTTTGTTAAACATATACTTACTTCAAAGGGCTGTGTGTTTAACAGAAAAAAAAGAAAATTGTGTTTAACAGTATTAATAACTTTGATCTCTGTAACTGGCTAAAAAAACAACATAGTTTATATCTTATTTCTATAGAAACATTTACATGTGACTCTATCACTTTCACAACATGACCAACAACATTCTTAAACAAAGTTGCTCCTTCAAAGTCTAGGATCAATTTGTTTCTGCCTTAGGTTAATCCTCTTGACTCTTTCTACACTGTCTGCGATCCATAAGGAAAAATATTACCAATTAGGTTTATAGAAAAGCTTTTTTAATAAGCCACAAATGTATATTTTCCTACTAAGGCCTAACGCACAGTGCTGATTAGTAAAGTAACAGAAAGGGCCAACGCAGACGAGTACAAAGTGCTATTATTATAAATTAATGTCTCCTCTAAAATATGGGGTGACAGCAAGGAAAGCTACAGAGAGCGCCAAACACCGAGAATAGCTGGCAGAGACAGTGTGGGCTGGGGAATTTATTAGTGAGAGGTACTAGTGTTTGCCCTGAGAAGGCGCAGTGTTGAAACAGAACAGGAGGAATTCAGAGGAAAATCAGTGCTAGTGTGCCACTTCCTGCATGGAAATTGAGACTAGGAAGCAGTGGGTAAAAGAAAGCATGTTTGTGAGTTTAAGCATGGCGTGATGTCAGAGGAGTTAAGGTAAGAGAGTAAAAGAGTCTGAACTGCTAGTGACAGGTAGGGTAGCCCTCAGAAAATGGTTACATTTCACAAATCAACATTGTTTTGGGGCACCAGAGAAGAATTCTGTGTGGTTCTTCTGAAGACCATTTTTATTTACAGGGGATTATAACTCAAAGTAAAATAATTTGTGGCTAAAGTTGAATTGCAGCATTTTTACAGTGGCAGAATTTAAAGAAAAAAATTGAACAAATAAATGTGTTAACCTTGGAATTACTTTTTATTATGTCATAAAGCAGTGTTCAGTTGGTTTTCAGTTTCTGAATTATCTCACTTTTTTGGTAATGTTTACAGTTAGTGGTTCATGTTTCCATTAAAATGGTCCTCGGTTGCTAGGGTTAATGAAGCTAAGCAGTCAGCTCCTGTGTTAAGTACAGACTGGAAGAGTAAGGGGCCAGAATGTTAACACACACATACTGTAAGTAATGAGACATAATTAGAAATGAAAAAAATAAACCCTTTGATTAACTGATTTTGTGGCTGGTGACTTTTGGGCAACCAAAAATATTAATTAAAACAAAATTTAAAAAAATGAAAAAACAAAAACAAAGGCTAATCGCAAACTGAATACCCAGCATGCTCAAATTGATTCCAAAGTGAGCAACCCCTTTAAAGGAACAGTAACACCATAAAAAGAAACTTGCCATTTAGATTGTCAAGGCAGTTATTCATATGCAGCATTTGTCAAATGTTTTATTTGCAGTTAAATTGGTCATTTTAATTGGTTTGAATAGTATTTCTTTTGCTCTTCTGCTGGCAGCCAAATTGGGCTTTCTGTGGCACTTCATGAATATGTATTATCTAAAGTTACATAGAAAACAATATTACTAAGCAAGGTTTGTTCTCTTAACAGTCTGATCCTCCTTCAGCTTTCCATTAATGCAGTTATTAGGCCAGGCTCACACTACCGTGTTTCCCCGATTGTTTGACACCCCCGATAGTAAGACATATCGGGGGTGTCAATGGGCTGGCTAATGTAAGACATACCCCGTATATAAGACGTAGCGTA
>JAKJJM010073399.1:0-26690 GCA_021901965.1 Pipa carvalhoi
CTCATGGGTTTTTTGCCTTCCTCTGGATCAACATTGCAGGAAAACAGGCTGAACTGGATGAACTGGAGTCTTTTTTCAGCCTTATAAACTATGTTACTATGTTATTTTGTAGGATTATGGTCAGGTGTATAATTAACCAGGTATACCAAACAGGTGATAATCAACATTTTCATATGTAGGTTGAAACATAGCCATTAACTGAAACAGAAACAGCTGTGTAGAAGGCTTATAACTGGTTGAGGTGCAGCCAGACAATGCTACAATGGTGAGGTTGTGGACAAGCATACTTATGTTGTTAATGATATTGCAGAACCTGCTCTGTTGAACATGCAGGAAATGCTATAAGGTCAAAAGAGACAAATGGAGCATGAAGGAGATAGGAAACAAAGACAAATGTTTTAGGGCAAGGCTACATTAGGGGTTTTGTCACAATTTTATGTCATTAAAACCAAACTACAGAAAAAAACAAGTTGGTGCTCATTCACTCACAGAAAAACGTCTGCAAAAAGACTGAAAATGGTTTGTGTGCACTGGGATGTCAGTTTAAGTCAACTTAATGCAACTGCAGCTGTGCCCATTTTTTTTTCAACTAAAATGTATAAAAAGTTGAAGAGAGACAATATATTTTGGACCGAACTTTTCTGGTCTTGGTTTAAAGTGCATGGGACCTTAATGTCCAAAGCAAGAATTGCACCAATGATAATTAAGACAAAGAAATGGATTATGTTTTTAATATTTGGTCTTGTCTACAGTCATAGCCTAAATTGTATTCCTGTTTCTCCTTACGAATAATGGTGCACCTATATTTTACTGGGTTCCGGAGGAGAAAAATGAGGTTAAATGCTTGGATCCTGATCAGACCTATGAGATGATCATCTGAATATTTACTGTAACTGTTTTTAAGCACAAACAAATTGGTTGGACTTGTGGTTACGGATAAATTTAAAGATTTTTGGAGCTGTAAATAAACAACAACTGGTGGGACACAGGATGGACATGAATGGTTAAAAAATCAGGAAGAAGTTTTCTAGATAAAATCTGCAAATGCACAGAGAATTAAGTCTGATTGGCCCTTCTTGCTGTCATAATATGGTTCATGGAAGCTGCTGTTCATAAAGGGATTTTGTGCAACACAGTTGCTCCAGTTGAGAAAATAAGTCTATTAAAGGGAAAATGTGTTTTGGCACACGATACTTAATTTATATATGCCGTGATTCCCTCAACATTCAACATAAAAGGACTGTAATCTGTTTTTTCCTGGATGGAGCCCTCAAGCATTACAGCTTTAGTAAAATAAAATTATCTTTAAATACATGATTTCTAGCTGATGCCATGCCAAACCAATCTCCTACTTTAAATCTAAATCAAACACTGTTTTCAATTTATAAAGGGAATGAGGAATGGAAGAGATTAGAAATCAATGTTTGTAACATAATAACATATAGCAAAATATAAAGGGTATTTATCAAACTTTGCTAATGAAAAGCTTAACCATTATTGCCTTTTTTTATTGTAGTACTGGGTTTTGCTATTTTCACTGGGACCACTTTCATTTTTCCAGTCCAGACCGACTGTATTATGATTCTCTGTCTGTGGCTTCTTTAATGACAGGCTGGTGAAACAACTACTGAAATAGCACTATTGATATTGGTTGATTATACACAGATAATTTAAAGAGGAAAGATTTTTTTATAAAGTTTATTGAAAAGATGCACAAAATATTTCTTATACTAGAGGGAAGCTAGACAGTGAATCCTTTTACTAAAGTTTGGTTGTCAAAATTAATCCTGAGGTAAGAGTAGCTCATAGGTGTCTCCTTACCTTTCACAAGTGGGTATGGACTTTGCTGTAATAATAATAATTACTTTATTTTGCCAGTTATGTAAATACATAATAGGAATTTTTCTAGGAGAAAGTGCATATTCCAGCATTCAACATTAACACTAGATACATAACACCGTCCTCAATACAAATACCCTTCCGCAACAGTCTCATGCCAGCTATAATTAACCTTAAAATGCAGTACATGTGCAATACAATAAGCAATTGTCCTTTAATATACTGTGTATACACTGCACATAACATAGTACAATACCACACACAGAGCAATACATACCATGCTTACCTATGTATTACCCCCTAAGTGCAGTGAAATATTTTGTGCAATTCCACCATAGTGCATACCATAAAGTGCATATATGCTAAACTATAATAAGGCAGCTCCCAGGTCATGGTTCCCATGTTAACACATCTTTATATATATATATATATATATATATATATATATATATATACACCACCGTCACTCTCCAACCAGCCACACTAAGGGAGCAGTAGCTGGATGACCCTCAGTCAAGGTCACAGGCAAAACTCAAAATTTAGCAAAAAAATCTAGACAATCTGAAACATTGGTCAAAAAATACATATAATAAGCATAAATAACTAAGCAAATAATAATAAAAAAAATATATATATATAAATAGTGATATAAATAGGGCCAGTGATCCCATATATACATTTTAAATGCATACTGGGTGATTATTTACTATACTGGCTATAAAAGGCAAAGAGAACACCAAAGCTCAAAATCATAAATGGACATTATATGGGGTATGGTTACAATTAACCATACCCCATATAATGTCCATTTATGATTTTTTATGGCCCTCTTTATATTTTTGGTAATGAAACAATACAAACACATCTATAAATAAATCTTGCATTCCACTGATTTTACCTTATGTAACCTGTAAATTTACCATGTCTGCATAACTTACTTTTCAGCATATTTTAATTTAAAGATAAGAGTATAAGCTGACATATATAACTTACATTGGAGTATTAGCAATATCATATTAGCAATAGCCCCTTTTATGCTACAGTCTTTAATGCAAGTCAGCTGGATCAACTCGGCAGGTCCAACTGCCCACATGCAATACATCTATTTTGTTATAGCTGTTGTTAGTCTTCTAGTGTACTGGACAAATTTTTACTTTTTATTTATACATGCAGGTTTATGCCTTTTTACAGGATTTATTAGCACCTTGTACATTAATTGAAGTTATAGATAAATGTGACACAGCACTCAAAACTGTTATATAGCTATGACATATAAGCTGTAAGATCTAATAAAAAGTTATAAAAATAATTTTTGTTTTGCTGGTAAGAGCAAGTGTGATTTCAACAGTGCATTGATAAATCGATATGGACTATCAATAAGTGTGGCTGTCCCAATCAGAATCCCTCATCTCATTCTCTCAACTTTGGTGTAGACTTTTAAAGGGGTTATACACTACACAACCAAAAGCTTATAAAAGTTTCTGGGATATTTTAATTATAGAATTAGAATTCTATAAATTATATAAAAAAACAAAACATGTAATATGGCAAAACATTAACTGGAAGCATTAGTAAGTAATATAAGCAGAATATACTCCACTGGGATAGAAGACTCAAGGGACTATTACTATATCACAGGTGTCCCAGCTAATTATGGATCTCTTTTAGATTTTCTATCTAGTGAGCTAGTATGCAGGTAACATAGATTAGCCATAAAACCACTGTCAGGTGAATGGAGTATCTCATTACAATGGCACCTGTCCAGGGGTGGAATATACAGAAAATAAACAGGCAGTCCTTGATGTGGATATGTAGAAAGCAGGAATAATGGAAACGTATGAATCTTTGCGATTTTGTAAGAGTTTTACCAATAACTGTCTAAAAACCATGCCAGCCTCCAAATTAATAAAGTAAGCACGAAATGGATCCTTTTGAATCCTTACCTAATACATTCATTTATCTGCTGCAGTGCAACCACTGGGTGAACATAGATGAGTGCTTGGATCTGAATAAAGGAGAGAATTAATAGCTCAGTGGCTAGATCCTGGTTTAGGGGATTATCCTCTAAAGTGAGAATTCGATTGTCGAATTTGCAAACAGCGGATTCCCATAGAAAAACCGCAACTGTGACAAATTCTCCCATTATAAAGTCGCAACTGCGACAGTTTTTAAAGTTCCAGCTTTGACAACATTTCCTTTGTAAAGTCACGACTGCGACAATATTCTCATTATAAAGTTGCGAGTGTGCCAGTAGCAGTCTATTGTGACTGTCTTTAGCTGGTGAATTCGCACTTTTACATGACAATTTGGACTTTATAAAACTCTAAGGGGGTTATTCTCTAATGTTAAGTCCACTGCACAGAGGTATTTATTGATTATGCAGCCACATACACAAGCAGTAGGCCAGATTACAACAGCCTATGTCAGCTAGCCAATGTATAAGCTATTCAATTCTTACAAACAATTCATTACATAGCAGCACATTTTACTGATGCCCCATTCATAACAAAATAAACAAAAATAAGTTTAGTTCTGGTTCTGATTAAATGAAGCGGTTTGAATCTAGAAGCAGTTGAGGTTACTGAAGTAGTAATAATGATCTAACATTCAGTGCACTTGCAGATTCAGCTAATAAATGACGTGTGGCTATCTACAATATGAGATAGTGATGAAAAATGTCATCCTTGGCTCACTTCATACAAAAAAATGCTAAACCACATGACGACTAAATGAAATCTAATAGCAACTTATATTCTTAAACATGCTCAGATGGACATAAATGTGAAAGATGCCCAGGGCATAAAATAAATGGATTCGTATACCGACTCCCTGTTGATTTGATCAATTGCCCAATAACATGGACACCACAAAGACGTATATAAAAAGAATGTTTGGGCTTCTCTGCCGTGTGTCATGCTGACTTCACTAGCTTCAGGCAACAACAGTCCCTCGCCGGTTATGTGCTAATGGCAGTGTATCCATAAAAAAATATGTTCCGTGTACAATTTCTTTCATATTTCATGAACTTCTTTATGTTGTACAATTTAATTGCAGTTAATGCAGAACAGGAAACATCTGGATCAATCAGTGCAAGCTCCAGTATGTGCACATGTGATGGTTACAGAACGCACTTACTATTGTTGCATCTGATTAAAGAAGAATGGCGAATATCCAGTCTGGTACACTAGAACTTGTAGCTCAACAGTATCTAAAGGACTGTGGTTTGGTCATCACATCCAATACATGCTTTAAAAGTACCGGCAATAGAAGAATCATCTCTTCTATATAACATTTACCATGTGTGTAAGTTACATGCAGCGTGTTTATCAGGGATGTTAACTATTCATACTGTAGGAACATCCATGAAGTCATTTTAGTTCATTTTCATTTGTTTGTGACATTTTAATACTGACACAAGCCTTGTATAAATGATGTACACATTTCCAACTCATCTACATTATTCGTGTGTGGGAAAAAATATAATAGATTATTATAGAGGAAATTCCAGTAGTATGGTATCATATGAAATTCTATGTTTGTCCACCATGTAAAGAAATGTTCGTATCAGGAGACTTTACCTTTATTCTGTACATGTTGATCTTCCAGCCATGCACTATTCATACAAGCCTCTGTTCCAGACCGGGCTTGTAAGACATCATTCTGATCTCCTTTCTAAGGGCCACTAACACCATAACATGGGTATTCACAGCATATATTAAAACACAATGTAAATAAAGACCATATATTTCAAGGGATCGGATATCAAAATGCCTTTTCCTACAGTAAAACCACCTATTGTCATTATGAAATATAAACGAACAAAACACGCAGGGTTGCCACGTCATGAGATATGGGATACCTAATGTGCAGGGCTTTTGTGCAAGATTTACATCAGGATCTCCTTCCTCCACAGCACTGCTACACCCCATCCAAAGCAAACAAAGAAAAAAAATGAATGGGAAATGCAGAATCTGCAGGGATGGTGGTGTAGCACAACAGCCACGCCCCTGGTTGTGCAGGTGCAGTTGCGACCACTGCATATTGCAATAACACCCCGGTCATAATTAGTATAAAATATCTTTCACACTACTGCATTTTTTATATATGTACATCTGTTTCTGGAAACATGAAACCACAACCTTAACAAATAATATTTAATGGAATGTAAGGAAATCACATACGAATAAATCACATTAAAAGCACAATACAAGTTCATCATGTGGTTTGGTGTATGATGTACAATTGGCACACCCACCCCAAAAAAATGTACCGAACATGAACAGATCAGTCATCTGCAAACAGAACAAGAGTGCTAGTGTGTGCAAGTGAGTGTCATAAAAACTGCCAGTTTAAGTTAGAGGTAAGTTAGAAGCAGTTAACACAAACACACTGCATGTATTGTTTTGTATCGGACATAGCTGCAAACCGCTCAACTGTAATTAGTGTGTAGGAAATCACAGATTTCAATGTAACCTGACAAATGGGGCAACAAGACAAAGCAAGTTTTTACACAATCTGTCCTTTACACTACTCAGCAGGACACTTGTTCCATTGGATTGTACTCAGAAACCCATTTGTAATTGGCTGGGTGTCCCCCCTTTCGCAGTACTTCCTGTAACCCTATGTTAGCAACTCAATTTTACTGAGAAAAACAGGAGGATTCAAGCATTTCCACCAAATCCTTACAACCTATATACAGGTAGTCCTCGACTTACGACTTTGTTCCATTCTTACACGTCGTCGTAAACCAAATTTCGACATAAGTCAGACCACGTTCAGTACAGTGTACAGTGTACTCTATTCTTCCGCCGCTGAACGTGGTCCGACTTACGACGCGACCACCTAAGTTGGAATGAGGCGTCGTATAAAGCGTCATAACCACGAAACGACGCAACTCGAGACCGTCATAACCCGAGGACTACCTGTATATATCATTAACAGCAATACTCACTAGGGTAATCTAGGTCTATTTAATCTTATTTAATCTCCATTTTAACTCTCCTCTTGTAAAGTGAACCTGAACTGAAGACTTGTAGTGAGTGTCATAGGATATCATAGATATCAATAATAGAGAAAATAGGGAAAGCATTCTGTCACGGGAAGAGAGACTGTGAGGAAAAAAGCAGTCAGGGAAAGGCATTTATGGGAACAATTATCAAGGTTTGCTAATAAAAAATATTTTGTATGTCTTCAACAGTTTATTTTTATTTATTTTGTCTATTTTGCTGGTTTCACCAATGAAAATTTTGCTAAACAACTTTTTTTCATGGAAATTAAAAAAAAATACATAAAGAGATTTTTGCAGCAAAATTGTGTAGGTTAGCATTTCCTGTGTGAAAATGTTCCATTTTCCTTAGCAACAAAAAAAGGAATGTTGGTCCACGTCTCACACCTTGCTTATCATGGCCCTTAATGCACAAGCTAAACCATATAAAGACCAGTAGCTTTCGGCTGATTCCAGCAAATGCTGTTTATTGTGGTTGAAGAGATATAAAACGGAGTTGGGAAGAGAGTTTTGTTTTATTATTGGTATAAACCAAAGCATGGACGATAAAAAGAAATGTATTTTGTGTCTGTACTAGGACACTAAACATGCACACAGCTTATCTGAAATTCTCTGGTTTGGGTCATAGGGCCCCCAATCAAACACAGAGTGAGTAGTAACAATTTTGAACGAGAGCCCGGTCTGTGTAAGCTGCCAAATAGTCATTTAATGAGATCCAACAGCTTGTCATACCACTGTTTTTATCTATTGCATCCCACAATACCACAGTTGCCATATAAATCCTTAAAACATCTAACACATTGAGTTATTTCACAATGTACAAAAAAGAACATTTATAGTTAAAATAATTAGATATGTTTCCATATTCATACACTGAAAAAAATGTATATGAGCACTGTTTAAAGGCGACTTTGAATGTTTTATTTTATAAATGAAACCAATGATGGAAGATTCACATGCTGGATTAAATATCTGCAATCGTCTGTTACTTTTATAAGGTCAAAAGGGGATAACATTCATCACTAGTATTGGAAGTTAATCAGAGTCCGATTAAATTGGCCCTAGTCTGTGTGTGATTTTACAGTGCAGGGAAATTAGATTGTAAGCTCTGGAGGTTCAGGGGCTTAAGTAAATGGATAATCTCTGTAAAGTACTGTGTAATATGCTTGTGCTATATAAATCACAAATGAGTAAAATATTTTTGGTTGGAAAAAAAATGAAAAATATACTTCAAGTTCAAAGTTTCTTATAGCTGGAGAAACTTGAAGCTGAACAGAAAATTGAAAGTTTTCACCAAAGGACAAAATTTCCCCTGACTTCAAATGAAGCACATCCAGTTGCCATTTGCATTCCTACCACTTCCCCTTTAGTTATGGTGCCTGGTATGTACTGTATAACACCCTTTATTGAAACAATAAAATAACTCTGCTAGGACTCCCCCTTTTGGGGCAGAGCAAAGGAAAGATATGTACTGCATTTACCTGTGTATGTACCTTTGCCCATGTATACCCTGAGATTACCTTATATTCAATACCCCAAAGACTTCAAACCCCCGATGAATTTATATTAAGTTATTATATCCACCATAAACCAGCAAACAAACCTAGCTTATAGAGCAGATCACACAACTTGGATTTTCCAGGCTTTAATCAATTTAGCAACTATTGTCTGCAGCATCTATAATCCAGTAATATTCTTTTCATAAACTGAAACTGTGCTGTGTAATCAATACTAACTAATGCATGATTATTACATTTCCCTTAACCTACACCTCCTTTAAGGCCTGTTAACCATTAAATTCACTTTACTATGTTAAATATGTTCTAAGACTATTTACAATTTATCTTTTTATTTTCTGTTGTTTCCAGTTATATTTATGCATATTTTTAAATTATAAAGCACCATTATATTACCCAGTGCTGTACAAATCAATGAATCTGAGGCTTAATATTTATTTACTACTTCTTTTACAATATTGTTTATTTTTCTGCACAGGGCCTTTACTGTCCCTTTTACGGGGGGTTATTTATGCCAAAGTAATTTTGTCATGACAATTCGTCCATATTGTTGAAAATTCTGCATTTTTACTAAACTTCAGACCGTTGCAGCATGGAGTGTATTGTTGCCAAGTGCTTTCTGAGTGCAGTCTTCCATGCATACTGAAATAAAGTTATGTTATCTTCACATGGATCTGTTTAAAGGAGACAATGTCACTATGACTATCTCTTTCTATATTAATGTGTTATTCAATAGCAATTCTTCCCTCACTTTACTCTTACCTAGCATCTGGTTGATTAAGCGAAAGGCAAAACGTTATGGTATTTCTTTTAAGAATTCTGTTTTTTGACTGAAATATGAAAATATCCATACTGGCGTAACAGTACCAATTCTCACACACTATTTAATGCATTAAAGGGGAGCCACTTTATCTGCATGTCCTCACCAAGGGCGAAATTTATTAAGGTCGGAAAGACCACTCTCGGTCTTTCCGAGATTATCGTGTTAGTTTCTTTGACACTTTATCCTAAGAGCGAAATTAAAACCCAAAAAAAATCAATATAATCGATATCTTGATTTCGATAAGAATTGCCGACATCGCAATTTCTGATTATTTTACCGCAATAAAAATTAGATTTAAAAAAAAAAAAAAAAAAAAAAATCGGTAAAAATCGCCGGCGATATTTTTTGATATTGATACCAATTTCCGCTATTCGGATATTGGGGTGATGCATTTTCTTGCAAAAAATTGCCGTTTTTTTGATATCGTGATATCGCTTAATCGAAATCGATAATTAGCTTTTTGATTTTAATAAGTTTCGCCTTAAATGTTATTTTTAAGGTGAACGTCCTCATTTAGGCACTGGCATTACATGATTTACAACCACAATTGCTAAAACATTGAGAGTGAATAGCAGTAAACAGAGGTTTTATAATAACATATTCTTCTATCCAGTCAGTGGGGTTTATTGACTAAAGTCTGAATTGTCAAGTAAAGGTGTGAATTCTGCGATGTGGCGAATTCACCAGTTAATGACACTATACAATACACACTTACTGATGTGGTCGCAAATTCACTATGGAAATACTGATGCTGTTGCAAATTTGCTATGGGAATCCTCTGTTTAGTCAATAAGTAGAGAATCAGGGTGTAGCCACCCGAAGTAATGAGAATTCACTTCCACTGTCGAATTTTCACTTTGATCAATAACTCCCAATGTCTCTTTTGGGGAAAGCCTTGGATATTACAACTACTCAGTGATAAATGATATACTGCATCCATCACAACAGCATGGCTTCACAGAAGAAATGTCTGGGTGCCGAACTGGCCTCCCTGCAGTTCAGACCTTTCATTAAAAGAAAATATTTGGCGCAATGTGAAATAAAACATCTGGCAAAGAAGACAGAGGACTGTTGAGTAGCTAGAATCCTACATTAGACAAGAATGGGACAACAGACTTCTCTCAAAACTCCAGCAACTGGTCTTCCCTTTCCCAGGCATTTACAAACTTGAAAAAGAAGATGAGGGGATGTTACACAATGGTAGACATGGCCCTGTCACAAAGTTTTGAAATTGAATTTGATGTTGCCATCAAATTTTAAGTAAGCACATTTTTTTTCAAATAAAATGGAAAAATGTCTTTCAACTTATGATATGGATTCTGTTTTCTGTTGGGAATAAAATAGGACTATAAATGTTTTCCTAATTATTGCATTCTTGTTCAATTTTACACAGGGTCCCTACTTTTATGGAATTGGGGTTTTACTAATGCCGCACAACTATAATGCGTCACTCTGCCTTTGGGATGTTATGTTTTTCAGTTAAATGTTAAAGCCCTTGCTTTAAAGTGTGTTTATCAGTTAGCCTTTAAATGAATCTTCTCAAACCACTTTTTGTTCTTTTTAAATCCCCTAGTGGGCTTCAGTAGCTGTTAAGAGCAATCATCTGTCCATACATTCTATATCCTTTACTGCATAGACGTTGTCATGAAATGTTTATTGGATTATAACCATGGTACGGTACAATGAAATGGACACACACGAATCAAAATAAGACCTTAAGTTGTACAATGTTTTGTAAAAGAAAAACAAAGTTGATTTTTTTTTCGTTCCCCAGTCTAGAAACAAATAAAAAACCACCCACATGTATTCCAGATTTCCTACCGAATAACTTGTGCCATTCAGGATGCTTCATTTCTACAGTATTTCCAGTCATGCCTCCTAAGGTTCACTGATGCATTTGAAAAACCTTCACATCTAATTACAAACACTAGATGCACTTTGGTGCTACAGAGATTTCAGCTCTGTAGAATACATCATTCATTAGGGTAATGTGGGAAGGTTAGGGATTTTGTTGATTATGGAAAAGTTCATATGCAAGTCTGTTGGAGACCATGAAATACATATAAAGCTCAACCGCATAACTGAAAGCCAAATCATTTTAAATTGAACACTTATAAAATGCTCAACCAGCACAGATGATTGTTAAAAGGAGAATTCATCAACAGGTCTAATAACCCATAGTTTATCTTTCCTTTTTTCCAGCTTCCTTGTACAAATGAATGCTAATTGCTGATTGGTTGCTGAGGGTTATTAGATATCTTAAAGACTGCACCTGTTATTGATATCTCCTGTAATATACTAATGGGAAAATGGTCTAAATAAAAAGGATTACTGAGGCATAAAAAAACAGAGCCCTATTAAAGATGTGACCTGATGACCTTAATAAACTTTATGAAAGTCATTTGGTTTTTCAGTTCCAAATGCTAAGGAAGAATACATAGTAACATTAAATTATCCAGTAATGTTTTACAGGCTTCTTAAGAAGCAGCTACTATGACCACAATGAAATGGCAGCTCTCCCAGTGTTTGCAACCACATTCAGACAGGTAATAATATAAGTTATGTTACATTACTGAGACAAAACACAATATGCAGGTGTGTGTTACATTATATACAACTTCTAGTAAAATCAGCATTGTGATTAATTCAGTCACATCAATAAATAAAAGAAATCCACCTGTAAATCCAGATTAAAGTGAACCAGTATGTTACAGACATATCTATCTGTCCTATCTTTCCTATGATTTCCAGTTTGTCTCTAGAAAAGATCATGTGCAATTGACAATTGAATCTGGAAATTAGCTTTTACTGTATTGTCAGTTTAATGTTGTCAAATGTAGTGTAAATATGCACTAAAAAGCTATTCACTTTTGTTCGAACTAATGACTTTACATTACTTGCTTGATTCATGTATAGCTTTTCCTTTCTATACAAGACATCTGTTTTTGTGAGGCAAACCTCTGAGTTAAATGCACTTTAAAGTGGAACTAGATCTCAGAAATACATTTCCTATATAGGTAACTTTTTTATATAATTAATCATTATATTTTGGCGATTCTGAGAATATTCTACACTGCCTAGCGTTAAACTATAACAGGCTGCATAAATTAGGCAACCCTGATTGGTTTTGTGAATTATAGTTTTTTTTATAACCTCCCCCCAAATCAAATGTGGAGCAATGATATCTGAAAAAACAGTAGTTTATAATAAAAAAAATATAAGCGCTCCCTAGGAAAACTGGTTTGCCAGGTAGTTATTACTGTAGAGTGCAGTAAAGACGCACAAGTATAGAATTAGGCTTAGAGAGGCAGGCCATCCGTTATGAACAGTAAGAGAATGCTAGCCTTCATAGAATGGCAGGTAGAAATCCTCCTTTTAAGTGCTACATAGTAAACAAATTATTGTTGTGCTCATGCAGCTTTAGTAAGAAACTACTTGCTGAATAATATATATATTTTTCTTCTAAAGTACCAGTGGGTGGTCACCAGTGTGTGTGGATACTTTTGTTATATGCCTGCAGTGGATGGTATATAAAGTTAACCAAATGATATGCTGTACACAGTAGCCATATTCCTGTCCAAGGCCAGTAATTTCAGGGTGGAATGGAGTGGGAGGGCCATGGAACATGTTCCACTCCTATCTGTATATGTATTGTCTTCCTCCCATTTAGACTGTAAGCTCTACAGGGCATGGACCTCCAACCTCATGTGTCATCCACAAACTAGCACTTATGTGAACTATCCCTGTGATACTACACTTGTATTGTTTTCTTTTTTGCACTTTTCCTTTGTTTTCCTATTGTTTTTGTGTTGTTAAATTGTACAGCGCTGCGTAAATTTGTGGCGCTTTATAAATAAAATTATACATACATACATACATGGATGTGCAGCATAATATTTTGTGTTGCTTTTCTTTTAATAAATATAATAAACGATGTTTTAATAAAAATAACAAACTATGTTTTACCTGTTGAATCCCTGGTGCACAAATTGTCAGGCAAATGCCTATTAACCCATATTCTGGAGTTTATGTTGACTTTGGGCTGCCTAGTAGTAAATCCACTGGGTCCAAATCTGTAATGGTCTTACACAGGACACATAACCTGTTTTATTGATGTGTTTACATCTTGCTTATTTTTACCTACTGTGTGTGAAGGTTGACATTGGAAACCCTTTCATTAGTGTACTATAAATGCAGTAGTTCATTTGAAAAAGTTGACATCAATGTGAAAATTGATTCTGTGATTCTCAGACCATTATGATGCTGGCAATTAAAATTCTAAATTACTCTACCTCTATTCAGAACGAGGAACTCTATTTCTATAAAGATTACAGGAACCTGGAGAACTGCACCCTCTAGATATACTATATGGGGGAGAATGTCAATCATTTCAGAATAAAATCAGGTACAAACACAACTTACCAATTGGACAACATCACTTACAAACATGCAGGCAATTTTTTCATCCCTGATGGTTTTAAAGTCTATGTGCCTAAATATTACAAGCTTTACCCCAAGCTTTTGGGTTCATTTCAAAATGATAAAGCATACTTACATACAATGTTCCACTAGTCTTTGGAGATATTAGACTGCTTAGAGTTTCATGCCCCATATACTGGTTCCCTTCACCTAAATACGAACATTTTGTGAGCAACTTTGTTAATTTACAAACAGGTCATGGAAAACAATTTAATGACTCCAACTGACCTATTTTTCTCAAAATAAAAACTTCGGTAGTAGTCATCTCTTGATGAAACATGTTACCTCACCTCCACCATGACGTGAGAGTATGTTATAAGTAGGTTCCAGAAAGTGATGACATTATACAAATGCAGGAGTTAAAGGTAGCTTCATTTAAATTAAATGGGTGAGTGGTTACTGTTTCTAGAATTCTTATTCTTAAATAAAGAATGAATACAAAAAAAAGTCACAATGAATAACACCAAAATCTATTCATAAAGAAACAGGGGCTTATATTGTATTATCAGTGCAATGAAGCAAATTGTCAAGTAATAATTTCTTAGCATTGTCAGACAAATACTGTAGTAGCAGTGGTGTACTGTAGTGAATTTGCCAAATATAGGCATATTGAAGCAAAGTCATGTAGTTTTCACATGAATCTATTTAAAGGAGACAATTCCACCATAATTATCTCTTTCCATATGAATGACAGCATAATGGCAATAAGCATGAATCATCATAAGAAAGGGCAATGTCACCATTTATTGAAACTTTTCTTGATGGTACATCAATAGTTTTTCTGTTAATTTCAAAGGCAAAAAATGTCTATGTTCTTATGTTGGAACGATTTTTTTTAAAGCCCTTTAAGTAAAACGTTGCCAGAACACAAAGCGGAATCTGTGTTTTTGCAGCAGTACACCAGTAAAGCAAACTGTAACTCTGGCAAATGCTGAATATCTGAATTGTTGGGGCATTTTTGCAGTGAATAGACACAAAAGTGGTGCTTAAGTACATGGCTAGCGTAAATAGTCAAATTGGGCAAGAATTTGCCACATTGGAGTAAATAATGACCATTGATGAATAAGCAGAGTTGGGAAATTGTCACATAGTGGCAATTTTACACATTTATGCAACAGTTTGCACTTTGATAAATATGAAGATTTGATAATCCTTCACTTATTTGAATTCCATATAATTTCCAGCAAAAACAGTTTACATTTGGCCCAATTCATCTTCCCAGTTCTTGGTTTTTATCATCTACCCCATACTGCATACAAGATGAATCTTATGAAGAAAAGACTCACATTTAACACGATTTAGCAAACAGACTTTTCAGTTAATACTGTGCTGTTAATGTCTTGGACTTGGCATTTTTCACACACAGCTGTCACAGTGAGAACAGGTTGTCCCCTCAGTAAATGTTAAGTGTCAGTGGTGTCCAATACTGATGAAATGACACACTGAGACTTCTAATAAGGGCGAATAATTAACAAAGTTCTTACCATGGTGATGACTTCAAACAGCCAGAAAAATGTTAGAGAAAACACTCATTTATATTCTCAAAGCTTAAGCTAAATCTTTTTGGTAGCTTTCCTACAATGAGATATGTGTTGTGAAGCACAAAAGTAAACACAAAAACTAAAAATGAATTACAACAGCAATGTACGTTCAGTGACAGCAATGTTTAAACAAAAATGAGATCTGAAATAATGGTTATTAAGTTACGTATGAAGTGCAGTCATGAGCATGTAGCACAATATAACTCTGAGTTCCCTATACACATTCTAGGGCTTTTTATGTGTTTGTTTTAGTGCTGGTTAAGGTACAAAGGCCTCTTTCTCACAACAGAGTTTTGTGCAAGTTATCTAGTTCAATGGCTCAGATGCAAGTGCATTACACTGTCTACTTTGAAAGTCACACATGTTCACACTGCATGATCCAACAAGCATTGTGCAACATATCTGAAGCATGTGGCAACTCAGATTTAGATGTGTTTATTTGGATGCAATTTGACATCATTCCCTTAAAAATTGCTTCCTACTAATTACATGAATATCACAATAAATTTGCATGAATCCATTTCACTTTTTCGAGGTATGTTAACTTTGAGGTATTAGTGTCCCTTCTCCTTAGCAGTAGGTCTCATTTAATGTTATAATATGAAACAGGTTCACCAGAGGGCATTTGTGTCTGAACAATATGGTAGATTGTTTTCAATAAAAGGCATTGATTTCATTGTATAGAGTATAGATCCACCATGACCTGTAAAGCACTGTGTATTGCCTATTAAGGAGTGAGAATATAAAGTACCTGTTCTGGCTAATGTGTCGGAACAAATGTTGGAGAGTCTAGTTTAATTATCATGGGATTATTCATCAAAGTCCAACCAGTTGCATAAAGGTTCAAAATTCATGTCTATTCATCTCTTTTCCAACTCCACATATTAATCAGACTCTGTGATGTGGTGAATTCACAACCAATTTGACACCTTCTGATGGTTGTGTACTAAAGAATCTCAATAAATTACTTTGCCAGATCAAAGTAGCAGAGTAGGGGGTTTATGGCAGGTCTTCGGGTTGGTGTAAGGAGACTGTGCATTCATATCACAAAGAAAATATAGCAACCACATAACTAACCCTTGTTGTAATGTTGGAGAGTTTAATATGGTGACTACAGTGGCGATGAACATGTGACAAAGTGGTGGCAATAACTATTGTATTTTGACATTAATCTAAGAAAGATACAGTTAGAGTGACATTTTCTCCTTTACACAGAATCATGGGAATCATTTGAAGATAACATCACTTCACTTCGCTTGGGCAAATTTGCATCACTATGTGTCCACTACTGTTAATCTGACTATGTCGCATTAATCGTCAAATAAATATCTAAAGCTGTTCACTTTTAGCGAAGTGTAGTGATGCGAAGGGACACATTCACTACGAGTGTCAAATTCGCACTTTGATTAATATTTGTGTCCTTGAACACACCACCAAAGTTGCCTGCAATAAATGAATTAAACAGGTTCCATTTTTAATTTAGAGGAGCGGGTGCTAGCAGAAAAATATGACACTAGTAGGAGACAGTAGCAAGTTCTCTTACCAAAAGGTTAAATCAGCAAATAAAATCATTCAAAAGGCAGCAACACCAGGGTCTTGTACACACATGAGGAAATGTGTAGTTCCTATATTTGCTTAATTTCTAGGAAGGAAAAATAGTTGTGATGCTATGGAAATAAGCAACATGATTTACTCGACTAATTGCTGAATATCAGTTCACAACATGCCTGTACCAGCGTGACTAGGAGATGCAATTGTTGTAGTTCTTCAACTGTTAGACTGGCTTCCGATCCCTTTGCAGGAATTTAAGAGATTAAGCAATGGATGCTAGTAAACTGAATACAGAAACCATAATTCAACATTCATATAGAAATATAAATATAGTATGTACAACTCATTATGGGGGCAAGTAACTTGACTGATGTAAAATATTAATAAATAAGATGGTATGACTAATCCGAGTGCTTTCTAAAATAAAATAATATGGAAGATTTCGTAGATTTATGGATAAGGTCTAACAATGTTAACAACGGTAAAAGCATATTACCATACATCTTAATCAGATGTGACAGATTGCTTCTTAAAATACAGCTTATAGCGCTGCAGTTTATTATAGACAACATGTAACTGCGCAAGGAAGATATGAACAGCAGGCACAGGAAATATGACTATATTTAAAAATGGAATCTATGAAATAGAATGTGGACAAAGTGCAATCAAGTGACTTGTCTAAGAAGAGAAAAAAATCAGTTGAGAAATAATGAGGACTATGGATGGCCTGACTGTGTTTTGAAATATTCACATAATAATTTAGATTTTCTGCTTTGAGCAATATATGCACTGTACAAAGCGGTCAAGCATTTTAGAAATAATGAAGATCTAGGATTAGTGCTTGTAGACTCTGGCAGGTAATATTCCATATTCAGTTTAATACACCTCATCTGCTGGTAAAATTAGATTTATTTTAATATATAAAAATTTATATTCACGTGTTTTATTTACATGAAGTTTTTTTTGCTAATAGGATTAGTGTCTTCTTTCTTTTTAAAAAAAAAAAATTATATTGAGGATTGCGATTCAAGTATTTTGCCAACTGAGCAGATTCCTAGTCTCAGGACAAGCATTCTCATGGTCAAAGGACTAGATGCTACAATTAAAATAAAGCACACTTTTGTGTGTCTGGAAATAACTTGTGTAAAGTAGGACCATTGTGGTAAATAAGGATTGTGTGAGAAAGTGTGTTTCCCAGTGGTTTGAGTAGCCATTTTCTTCCAGCCAATAACATAGTGCCATCCTTGCCTTTGTCTAGAGTTTTTAGACAAAGGACTTAGGAGAGCATGCAAACAACCATGTCTACTCTCAAGAGCTTTAGAATCGATTCACAAAATATGTCAACTTTCACTGGATACACCAGCTGGCTAAGTAATTCATTTGTAAGGTAGACTAATTTGCTGTGGCACACATGTCGAACTTCTGCCCATTCACTAGAAACCCAGCTGGCTGAGAACACAAAAAGTATTAAACTTCAGAAGATGTTGCCAACCATGAAACCCATTAAGCCATGGTATGTGTGTCCTGTTGTGGCTTGAATGTAGGGATTGAAACTTATTTTACAAAAATAAAGTACAGTAATATTCTTATAACCAGGTGGGTATTGCGGTGTATCAGTGTTCTAAAGCTGCAGATGCAGAATACTTTGATTGCATAAAGGAGCTTCTAATATTAATTAGAATTTAGTACAAAGTAGAATTACTGATAAATGTGCAGCTCAAGGTAAAACAATTCTTGTTATTCAAGTTATATAACATTGTTTGTTACAGTGTTGTATATTATTTTTCCTATTTATATCATTGTTATGGGTTACACATGTTCCGGCTAGACCCTTGGGTATGCCCTTTATGGGCAGTTCCAATCAATCTATGGACTTTAACAAGTTAAGGAGGCTCTGAACCAGGAGGCAGTCCTTACCCACACGTAGACACTGATTGGTTTACTATTTTGGGGTTGGGCTTTATGTAGGGTTTAAGACTTGGATTTTTTTGTATGTTTGCACATTTGATAAAGGGCAACCAGGCCAGAAACATGTTATGGCACGAATAAAGCAGTGGCTATGCTACATTCACATCTAAAACACAGAGTACTCTGTTTTTGATCTATATTCTACATAGTGTTGCGTGGTGAACAGGACACACAGAGGAAAGGTGTTATCCCTAAGCAGTCGGTGGGACACCTGCTACTTTGGTGTGAGTGCTTATTTTGTTCTGACTTTTTCTCAACATTAAGGGGCGAAATTTATTAAAATCGAAAATGCCATCATCAAAATAAACAATTCGAAAATGGCATTTTCGATTTGGAAACTCGGAATTCCGAGTTTTTAATTCGGAATTCCAAGTAACTCGGAATTCTGAGTTTCCATTTTCTTCTATTAAATGTAACGAGCAGTGCTTCCAACCCTGCACCGCTCGTTACATGTGCCAGCTAATGCAGGCAGCCGCTGGGGAGACTGATCTCTCCCCAGCGCTTCCTGGTTGGCCTTAGCCAAACAGGAGCCGCTGATGTCATGGATGAAATCAGCGGCAGCCAAATCACATGGCAACGCTCAGCCAATTGATTTGGCCACCGCTGATGTCATCCATGACATCAGCGGCTCCTGATTGACTAAGGCCAACCAGGAAGTGCTGGGAAGAGATCGGTCTCTCCAGCAGCTGCCTGCATTAGCAGGCACATGTAACGAGCGGTGCAGGTTTGGAAGCACCACTCATTACATTGACTAGCAAAAAAAGAAATCCGGATATCGAAAGCGAGTTTTTCAAAATCCGGATTTTGAAAACAAGAATGCCATTTTTGATTTATGTAAATCAAAAATGGCATTCTCGATTTTAATAAATTTTGCCCTAAATGTTACATGAATTGTGCTTAAAGAACAACTCTTTAAGTTGGAGCAACCAAACTTGATAAAGGGAGGACAAACCTCTCAAAAGCTTGTCTATCTAAGCTGACTGTTAGTCCAAATAAAAAAGGTATCACCAATTACTGCAATACTCATTTTTTTGGGATGTAGTCAGGATTTCAGCTGAGCTTAAAGAGTAATGGTATTAAAGAAAAATAATAGCAAAAGACTAGTTTCAAATAAGCAAAATACAAATATTCAGAAGGTAAACCAGAAAAAAAATTAGACAAATGAGTTCGTATTCCAAGGAAAAGGTCAGAATTGGAAATAGTAACAAATCACTGGCAAAATTACCAAAGGCAGATATTTACAGCAAGCAACCATAAGCCGAGGGCACCCTGGGAAATATGTAGGCCAAAATGAAACATCATAAAACTAAACAATCCAGGTAAAAGAAAACTCCCATAAAGAACTCCCTTTATCAGAAAAGAATAAGATAATGGCCCTTGAGACTCACAGGAGCAAATCTTATATTTCAGATAACTTAAAGTGAGAACACACCAGAATGGAGCTTAGTTATTAAAGTGCACCTGTCAGTTTGAAACAACATTGTCGACACTGCAGGCTTGTCGCATAGAAAGGCTGTAGGAGGAGGCGCGGATTACTTGATTGACAAGTAAGCGCCTCCTACCAGCCTTCCTCCCACAATACGCACAAGCATATGTGACACACCTTAGGGGGCGTGTCAGAGTGGTTAATTGGCAGGTTGGGCACAAGATGGTGGCTTCCACAGCTTCAAATCGGGACAAGCTGACAGATGCACTTTAAAATCCAAATAGTTGTGAAAAAGTCTGAATTCATGTTCATTCCCCACTTCATGATTTTCACATATTCAGCAACCTCTGTGATGTGGCGAATTTGTGACTAATTTGGATTGTTACAACCATCGCAGACGTACGGAGCTGTTTGCATCACTTTACGTGCGCAGGCAATTCGCCTACTCATCAAGCATCAGACTGTCACAGTAGCAAATCTGACAGGGTATACTGTGTCGCAGTCGCCAGTTTTACTTTGCCAGATTGTAAACAAATCAGGGAGCTGATGGCATGACTCCTACTCTCCAACTATGTCACACTACACAAGAGACTGTTACCGATGCGGTTGCTTCACTATGGGAATCCTCTGTTTGGTGTATAAGGAGTAGAGAATTTGTGATTGTCGTAGCATAGCAACCCAAGGTGATGAGAATTCCCTCTGACAGTAGAATTCTCACTTTGATGAAGAAGCCCCAACATAGCATTCTATTAAACAAGCACAGCATGCATTTGTTTTCCCCAGGTTTAGAAAGTCTGTCATTCTGTATACACCTCCAATTTGAAAAGATGTAAATGGGGAAATAAACATTAATATACTTTCAGATCTCAGACACATTGGCATATCAGGAAACATGAAATATTCTGTGTTTAAGAACTTAACTGAAGAAGTAATATCAGTCTGTTCGTGTCTGGGACACATTTTAACATTAGGAAATAAGCAAAGTATAATTACAAAGGTTGGGCAGGAGGAGTTAGGCAATTCTTGCCTAAATTTTAGCAAACAAAACACACTAAATGGCTCAATCCCAGAAAGATAAGTCTAATTACTCACACCTTCAGTAGTGCTGTGTGCTCAGGAGAGAGGAGAGGACTCGAATATTTTGGTAAATATCAGCAAAAAAGAATCCGCTGGCAGGAATCTGATTAAGCGCTATTCAGAGTGAAACGCGTTAGTTCTGGTATGCTCCCTTGATTCTTTTTGAAGCCATTTTTAAATGTTATAATAAAGGTGGATTTTATCAGCTGGAGTGCCGAAGGATTCTTTCTTGCTAAATTTTAGCAAAACCGTTTCCTTTTGAACTGGGCCCAGATTCGAGGCTCTTTCCACTTTGTAGCTGAATAAACACAGGCTTGATGACCTGTTTGAAAAATGAAGTTGTTGCAGGGGCCTGTTGAGCTGGAAACATTTAAAAAAGATGGACACTTTATGTTCTGACCCTTTAATGAACACAAACCTCTGGGTTTTTAATGCCTCGGTTATTTCTGAAATGGATTCAGATGTTCTATGTCGGAGCTGCTGAGAATACTGCCCTTTGGTGACCCAGCCACTCTTTCCATGGGCAATTTCTATTTCCCAGTGCACATGCAAGAAATTGCTTTTTCTAATGCAGGTAAACATATTTTAAGGCCCTTCTTAACCCTGCCTGGTTTATAAAAGACAGATTCTCATTGAGAAAATGTATGATGATTATAAACCAATGTATTATTTTTCTGATTTGTGTGGAAGCACAAAGACTGTAAAATGAACCTGCTGTAACACATTCGCCTTGTGGAATTCAGCTGCATGCCAATTCTAAGCCAGTGTAATATATTGCATCAGTGTATTCCAGTTAAACTATGCTGCACATGACTGTTTTAACCAACAATTTCTCAACAGGTTGTGGTAGCATTGTGTTTCACATAACATCAATATACTGATATTTAGCACATATTTATTACTACTGTTTCCTTGGCAAACAAGAAAGGCAAAGTATGATTAAATAAGCAATGGTATTTCATTAAACACATCCAAGCCGCTCAGCTCACAACTGAATTTCAAACCTTTCCATTCCTTGTGCTGGTGTTTCTAGAATTTTACTGAAGTCATGATTTTTCATTTTAATCACAGCCTCGACCTTCCTCTGCCCGTATAGTAAAAATGAGGATTTCTGGGAAGAAAAGAGCACTGAACAAATGACTCCAGCAGCTGCTTAAATGCTAATCTGACAGGTGTAACCCAAATAGAACAACAAACTGCAAATTGCAGCCTTCTTGTCTGCGTATTTAAGAGGTTGGAGGTATCATCCAACATGTTTTGCTTCTGGTTTAATACAAGCTTGATTTAGGACTGGCTTTCATTCTTGCAGAGACTATATAGGGGAATTTATTAACTGGGGCAATCTTTATAGAGATCTAGAAACCTAGAGCAACCAATCAGCAGTTTGCGTTCTCTGGTATAAGGAATCAAGAATAATGAAAGACAACTTCTGATTGGTTGCTCTAGGTTATTAGACCTCTGTAAAGTTTGCCCCTTGTTGATGAATTTCCCCCGTAAGACCTCAACAGATCTGCAACATTTATGTGACTGCATAAAAAAATCTTTACCATGTGAATGTTAATGTTCAATTAAGCAATGACGACATTTTTTCTATGCAGATATCAGATTTTAACTGAACTCTGTCTCATCTTTGCACCAGGATTGTGGAATTGCTAGTGAGTGAAAAATGACTGAAAAAGTTGAAAAAAATTGTTTTCGTCTTTAGTAAATTTCTCCCTAAGAATTTTAGAACCACAATCACTTTGAAAAAAAGTTAAAAGATTTAACTTTTAGAAATTCAGAAAAAATAGGTATTTTAATTACGGTACACATGATGCTAACATATTAACAATCACTATAATTGATTGATAATAGAAGTTTGAAATCAACAAAAGCAGCTCACTATAAGATTGAGTCAAAATTCAGCGAGGTATGCGCTGCCCTAGAAAATAAAGGTTATATGGTGTAGTACGTAAAGTCAATTTGGTACTCAATGTAACGAAAGGTACTCACAAACGAAGATCTTTCTATGTGCATAGGTAATACCATATTCCATCTGCTTCAATCGACTCAGGACAGGTGGATGTATGTCCGATCAGTAAAAGGTCAAAGGTGCAGGGGATCAATAGTTGTATTTATTAATAAAAGTTATACACCTACATTTAAAAGAGGCATATGCCTTTAAAAACTTGTATAGTACACAGCAAATTTGTGAGTACCTTTTGTTACGTTGAGTACCAAATTGATATTACGTACTACACCATTTAGCCTTTATTTTCTAGGGCAGCGCATACCTCGCTGAATTTTGACTTTCTCCATAGTGGGCTTTGGAGGCTTTGCGGCACACCCTTTTTGATTGGGACAATCCACATTTGTGCTCGGTCTCTATTGGTATTTCACTATAAGATTGGCCATAGTGGATCATATGTTTGTGATCATCTTCGATTGGGGACAATTTCCCTACACCCACGAGCTGTAGAGCAGAGGAAATGAAACCATTTTCACTTCAGATACAGCAAGACCTGCTATTGCAAAGCCAGCATTCACACTTACCATATACCCCAACTCACTGACAGATACAGTATAGGAGAATGTGATGTATTTCTAAAGCAAAAAGCTACTGTTCTGCAGGAAATTGTACATGATCTGATGTAAAATAGCAGCGTTTCGCATGCAAGAAGTTACTTTACTTTTAAAGTAAATTATGTCCATTTGGTTCAAAATATACATATACACACAGGGAAAATCACGTGCATCCAGGTTCCCTTCCAGAAGTCACCCTCTTCATACTGCTTCATGTGCCCATTCATTTGCAGTACTTCCAGTTTAAATGGGCTAGCAAAACCCAAAGCATACTGGTCCACTCCTGCTTGTATATAACCATAGTAAGTCAGAGACACGTTAAGGCTCTGGAGTCCACATCACCTGAGCTTACTCTATATTTCAAAATAAATCCAAAATTGCACAAAGCACTTTGTTACCTGCATTCAACTGCAGTGGAAATGCAGCTCCCCCATGGACTTACATTGTGACCATCATAATACAATGCATAGATATTTTTGCTGGCAATTTACTACACATAAAAGACAAAGGGCATATTTTCATGAGGTTCACAGCAGTTCCAATAAATGTTAATAGGGTTGCTGTGGGAAAACACAGGTGGTAAAGCAGTGCTTTGTATGACAATGGCCTAACAGTAACACAAAGCGCACGCCATAGTTTAAGAAAGATAAAGTTTGGTAGTCTTACGAAGCCAATTATATATAAAGGAGTACTAAATTGCATAGAATGACTTTTCTTTTCTATATCCCTATTCTATAAGCTCCCTAAGGCCTGAATGCATAGTTGTTACTGCCAGATATTAAATACAGCACATCTTATTACTTAAACATGCTTTAGTATAATGTTTAATGGTTTATCCTATGGGAAGACTTTCTCTATTTAAATTCACGAGAATTTGAATAATTTAACTCATGGAGCCTTTATTGTGTGTTTACCCGCTGATTTGTGTTATTCACTGCTGTGCATGGAGTGCATTTAAATGCTATTTCATTGGTATTTTTCAAGCTATTTACCTTCTTTTGTAATTTCTTTTTTTCCCACCCATGAAGAATAGTTCAAAACGTTTATTGGCAGACATGGGCACATCATAAAAGACTGAAGAGCTTACGGATCTCAGCAGTAGAACTGTCAATTTAGCTGTCTGAGAAACCAAGTCTTGTTTATCCTAAAGAACAAACACCCCCATGGTGTTTTAGGCTTACAAAACATTTCTAGTGTTCAAAATTGAAATAAAATAAAATGCTAAACAACGCTTCCCTAGAGCCTATTTGCTTACGCCATTAAATATGGTCACGATTTCAGATGAGGTATTTAAGTATTCAATGAGAAATTTTGAAGCATACAGTCTTAAATTGACTATTACAGTACTTGCAACACCTTATTCTAAATATCAAAATGAATATATTCGCACACATATATTACGTATATACACACATACACCTACAGAGTGGAGCAAGGCTGATTTCGTCAGATTTCACAAAGCTAAATTTCACATCTGACACAACGTGAATTCCATCACACAATGTTAGTTACAAAGCCAGCTCAACTACACACACACACAAATAGATATATATTTTTCTGATAAATGTTCAGTGAACTATACAGGCATGTCTAATAGTGCATGGAGAGTTTTCTGTATATCTGCATTTAAACACATATGTGCTAATGTCATATGGTTTCCTCTGATGCAGCTGGGTAAAACCTTCTTTGACTTGAGTTATACTATCTCCCTAGTGTAGTGTACAAATCCCACTGAAAAATGCAGAGCTATCTGCTTGCCCATTTAATCTAATGGTATACAGTACTGGGAGTAGCTGGAGGTCAAGTTTTCCAAATATGAAAAAGGCAAATAGATTAAAAAAAAATCAGGGTTTTTGCATTAGGAGTACAGGTGATTATAGAGCATTGGAAAGCCATATAAAGACATTTTGTCAGCCCTCATATGAACAAAGGAAAATATCAGCAGATGGCAGAGTCAGGTAGAGCTCACAATGAGTGAGGAGAAGAGTAAGAGAGTAGATAGTTACCATATCACATATAATGTCAGAATTAGTACCAATTAAGGGTCCTTGACAAGTTACAGTAGTTGGGAAAGAGGTTAGTGAGAGTAGTAAAGGTAGCTAAGATACCACAGAGAAGATAGGAAAATGTTAGTTTGCGAACAAGAAAGACTTTATCTGTCCATCAGTCGGGGTTGCCAGAGGGGACAACACAGAGTTTTCCAAAAGATCCTTGCACAGGATGCTCTGGTTATACAGTCTAACTTATGGGTGTGTAACTGTGTTATATCTATCTGCTTCTATTGTGCCAATATATGAATTAAGAATCAACGGTACCCAATTACTCTGCGTATTTGATCACTCTCCAGGTGTGGGTAACCCAAAAGTGAGATCAATTATGAATGTTAGAAGTGTTCCCCAAGGTTATTGCCAAAGCATTTGGTATTTCTTAGTTTTACTGATTTTCTTTTAAATAAAGTCCCTAATGGCAGGTGTTGATCATGGAACTCCTTGTTAATTATTACATTCTTTATAAATTACAGAAAGGGGTACATTCTACTTTATATTACTGCTATTATACTTTAGATGATGGCTATTATGTAGTGAAACACTGGAGAACCACTTTTATACTAAGAAAGATAAATCATTCACAGTATTATTGCTATCTATATCCATAAATGGCCAATAAAAAGTCTCATATACAAAACACAGTCTTGTTTGTATGTATAATTTTATTTGTATAGCGCCAGCAAGTTACGCAGCATTGTACAAATCAATAATGGAATTATAATGCAGACATAGATAAGAGCTTAATATATTATGTATGTATGTATAATTTTATTTATAAAAGTGCCACAAATTTACACAGCGCTGTACAATTCAGCAATACAAATATAATACAGACATGGGAAAAGTGCATTACA
>JAKJJM010073485.1:0-11508 GCA_021901965.1 Pipa carvalhoi
TGTTTAGCAGTTATATCTCACACATTTCCTGGTGCAGGAGTTTTCCACTGCTGCCTAATAAATCAATCTGCTTCACATGAAACATCTAATGGGGTGAAACACTTTTCACTAAGGTATAGTACTGCATATTTAAAGATGTAATCTGACTATAGTTCTCCTTTAATAAATAGTTCATGCAAGGAATTATATCAGTAAATACTGTCTAGTGAAAGGATGATCTAATCAAATTTGTCTAAATCAGAAGTATTATGTAGTTTCCATCTAAATTGTTCTTTTAAAATGGCACACATATAAAATAAACTTTTGCATGGTTCATAATTGATGTCTTTATACATCTTGTACATTTTAGTGGCTATAAGCCAATAAATAATTTGCAATTGAAAGGTGTGTGTTACATCAGAATTCTGCTACTGTGCTTCAGTTAACTGAAATCCAACAGGAACAATAAGTGAAGTGGATCTCATAGCTGTTAAGAGCAGAAGGAATCTGCTTCTTATAGAGCAAAAGTCAGTGTTGGAGCCTAAAACCTCTACTGGTAAGAATTTCACCCTCCCCCTTGATGAATCACCCCTAGTACAAACAAGCTAAAGAAAGAAATTAAGTAACTGCACATTTATTAAAAAATAAGTCGGTTCAAGATTGTTTCAGACTATAATATATTAACCAGTATTTGCAGTCAATTTTGTGTTCCAGAAGAATATTAAAGTGGAAGCTGCGTTTTCACTAAAAGTATTAGTTGTAAGGAACACAAAACCCTTTCTTAATAACAGAAACTACAGAATGTGTGGAATTCCAACAATGTATAAATAGACAAAAATGTGTATATTTAAAATAGTGAAGTAGCTAAAACTGCAAATATGCAAACAATGAACACTCTATACATATAATGAGCTTTTACATCTGGTCTGTTGGTATTTTCACGCTGGCAGCTGAGCCCTCCATGGCACTGTGAAGTCTGCCTCCATGCAGTGAAGATACAGCACAGATGAAGCTGGGCGTGCATTGCTGGAGCTTACTACAAGGTACTTATTTAATATAGCTTTTATATATACTATAACTGCTTTAGTTCTCCTTTAACTTTCCATGGTATAAAAAAAACAGAAATATGCTATTATGTGCTTAAAGGGTATGTAAACCTGGTCTATAAAGAAAGCCCTATTTGTATGTATCAGCTATCCTGTTCTTTTGTGGTATGTATATCTATCTGTGTATATATATATATATATATATATATATATATATATATTGTAGGGAATTACTCAAGTGCTGGAACAGCCTTTAGGGATTAACACACCACAAACAGTGAGTTTCTTTTGCATTCACCATTTATTTCAGGAAAATATGAACTTAAAGTACAGCCTTTCTTTGGCAAAACAAAAGTCACTTGAAAAAAACACCACTTTCAGAGGAAATACAGTCATGGGTCAAAACACAGTGGATAACTACACCCCATAGAGTTTTGGTTATCAAATACAGAGTACCTTCCCTTCTCCTGGTTTGTCTCCTTGGAATTTAACAGTGCTTGCAAGTGTCACGAAACAGCTCTCCTCTCTGCTCTTTCATATCATGCTGGAACTCTGAGCCAGCTAGTGCTGTGTGTAGTCTGTATCACAATACTTCCGGGTTTCTGGCCAATCCTGGACCGCTGATGTCACGAATGACATCATCAGCACCAAGTTTAAAAGGGCTAGAGTACTGCTTCTCAGTGCTCCAGTGTTGATGTCAATTCCTCACGTTTTGCCTCTGCTTCATGTCATATCCTCATGTTTGCTTTGCTCTGATGGATTTAAGCTGCTGATTTCTTGTCTCCTGACTGTGCGTCTCTGAGTTTGTTTGCAGTTTCATCCTGCCTTCTATACTCGTACCCTGGAGGGTAAACCTGCCTCCCCAGACCTGTTATTGCTTCAAGACAGCTGCTGGTATTTCTGCTTGCCCTAGCCTGTGATTTCTCCAGTCTCTTAAAGGCATAGTACGTTTCAAGACTTTTCATTTGGTTTTCTGAGTTTTCTTCAGCTCGCAGCCGCCACCCGAGGGCCGTGACCTGGCAGGTGCCACGGCTAAGCCCAATATCCCCTTGCGGGGGTTTAAAGGTGAAGACAGGCCCTACTTAGACTCTGCGCCTCGGTGTTGTCGGTCTCAGCCCCAGGGTGGTATGAATGAGAATCCGTATTTAAGTTTCTGCACTTTCCCTGCACAGTCTGTATTGTTTTTGTCTCTAAGTAACCTTACCTCTACTAAGACTTAGTCTTTTATTAATAGTTTGTTATTTCCTCAAATCCGTGATAAGGTGTGTTCCTGTATTTAAAAGTCTCAGTCTCTCGCACTCACACCTGACAGCAAGCCACATTGTATAGCAGAGTCTTTAACTACTAGTCCCTATTACTCTCACAAGGATTTTCAGTCTCGGCCACAGAATCAACTTCCAGACTTCTAACTCTAATCACACCCAAGTGGCTCTCCCAGCTGCCTTTTAACCAGGTTCTAGCCTGCAGCTGAGGTGAATTATAAAATCTGGACGTACCTTCAGAAGTAAGTCCGCATATTGGGGCAAAATACCTCCCCTCAAATACAACACCCTTACAGTATGTATATATATTTTTATTTATAAAGCGCCACTAGGTTATGCAGCACTGTACAATCCAACAATACAATTATAATACCGACAAAGGAAAAGTGCTCAACAAAGAGCAAGTGAAGCAAATTACAAGCATATAATAAAGAAAATACATCACTCTAAGTGCCAAGCAATGATTGAAAAAGCTTACAATCTAAGTAGAAGGAAGACTTACATAAACAGATAGGAGGGTAACAAATGCAGCAGCATAAACTGTTAGTTCATTAGCCTATAGATGCCAATTAAATAAGAAAATAAATACAAAATAGAATAAATAGTCTTTTAAAGATAAAATATAGACATGAAAACCAGTGCTATTGCTCCAAAAGCTAAGATATCAATTTAGTTTTGAAGATATTGATGGATTGCTCTTGGTGGAGGTAGAGGGGTATAGAATTCCAAAGATAAGAGGCAGCAAGAGAGAAGGATTTAAGACAGAATGGGCTGTCTTAGTGAGGGGTTCATGAATAAGGTTGGCTTTGTGAAGAGTGGAGTTGATAGCTAGGTGTATATGGGCAAAGAAGGGAATATATGTAGGGAGGGGAAACAGAATGAAGTGCGTTGAATGTCAAAAGTAGGACACTGTAAATAATGTTTTTTTTTTTTAACTGGGAGCCAAGAAGCAGACAGGAGTTGGGAGGGAGAATACTGGGGAGAAAGGGAGATAATTCTAGCAACAGAGTTTAGAATAGATTGGAGTGGGGAAAGATGGGAAGCTGGAAGGCCAATTAGAAGGACATTGCAATAGTCCAAGTGGGATAGGATGAGGGCATGCATGAGGGTGTTAGCAGTGGCCTGAGAGAGAAATGGACGGATCTTGTCAATGTTAAAAATGAAAAATTGACAGATTTTAGCAGTGGTAGCAATGTGCTTAGAGAAGAGCAGAGTCAAAAGTTAACCCAAGACAACGTGCAGAATTTATAAGGTTAATGATTACATCATCAACAGAAATGGAAAAGGAGGGAGGAGGACCAGGTTTAGGTGGGAAAATAATCAGTTCAGTTTTATCAAGATTTAGTTTGAGACAGCACTGGGCCATCCAAGAGGAGATAGCCAGGAGACAGTTGGAGGCAGGAGACAGTTGGAGATTTTAGTATTGGTTATAGGTGTTAGTGCAGGAGCAGATAAGTAAATTTGGGTGTCATCTGCATACAGGTGGTATTTATGACCAAATGATCTGATGACGTTACCCAGAGAAATTGTGTACAGGGAGAATAGGAGGGGATCAAGGACAGAGTCTTGAGGCACCCCCACACTAACTGGGATAGGAGAGGAAGTGTCATTAGTATGGGAGACAAAGAAGGAGTGATCAGAAAGGTTAGAGGTCAGCCAAGATGCAGCTTGATTACGGACGCCAAGCGCATGGAGAATCTGAGTTAGTAGGGAGTGATCAACAGCATCAAATGCATAGGATAGGCCCAGGAGGATAAGAACAGAAAAGTGTACCTTATCTTTGGCAATCTGGAGATCGTTTGCAAGTTTGCACAGAGCAGTCTCCGTAGAGCGCCCTGGCCAAAAAACAGATTGCAAAGGGTCAAGAAGATGATGGGCATGCAAATAATTAGTAAGACAGGTGAAGACCAGACATTCCAGAAGTTTAGAAGCTAAAGGCAAGAGAGGGATAGGACGGTAGTTAGAGAGGCATTGAGGGTCCAGTGTAGCTTTTTTGAGGATAGGTTTGATGCAGGCCTGTTTGAATAAAGAAAGAAAGATTAGAGGATCTGCGCTGCCCAATTTGATCTCTTGTTGTATGCCTTTAAGAGATCATGCCTGTAGCCAGCTGTGAGCAGTAGTATCTCCAGATAAAAGGTGCTTTAAAAGAGGTAAAACTAGAATAGTGTAGATAGTTTTAACACACTTTTAATAAAATACAAAATACACTCACATGAAAGAGGATGATCATATGCCTTTTAATGGTGATAATTTCACTTCAGGTTTACAGTAAAATTCACTCTGCTGGAGGGCTTCCTCATTTGCAAACATATTTAAAGCCTTGTGACAGGAAATGACATCAGTAAGAGAGGGGCGTGACTTAACATTAATTTATTCATATACATATATAGTTATTTCTAGTTTACATTTATATTCCTAAGATGTCTGATCCATTTTTGCCTATTTGTTCTCTAATGCCTTGTGATGATTGAGTTTTAAAAAAAGAAAAAAAAAAAGGAATTGTATCATTTATATTTTTTTTTTTCTTATTTGCTTTTTTTTCATTTTTCTTTCTATGGGCATGATCTCTTAAAAGCATACAACAAGAGATCAAATTGGGCAGTGCAGATCCTCTATTCTTCCTTTTCTGGCTTGCTATGATTCTGTGGGTTTGAGAGATTTGCTGCACATCCGTACAGAAGACCATGATGAGAACCTTTTGAAGCGCCTGGTCTCATTGACTTATAAACTGTAAAAAAAGAAAGATACCAGAGGACAGGGAAGAGTTGAACAGGTGTGTTAGGGCTGGTACAAGGGCAGGAGAGCAGTGCTTTAGTAGAAAAGAAGGCATGGGGTCAAGCAGGCAGGGCTATGTCAGGAGAGGAAGAGAGAATAGTTGAGAAACTTCAGACTGGGTAGTATTAAGAAAGGAGTTCAGAAATTCAAGGGGAGATTTAGGGAGAAGTAACTCAGTGTTATCTGGAGATATAATTATCTGTTTGTGGATACTATCTACTTTGCCTTTGAAGACTATTGCAAAGTCTTGGGGGAAGTTAAGAGAGGTTAATGTATCCGAGGGGGAGGGGCATAGAAGGGTGTTGAATGTAGTGAATAGGAGACTGGGATTTCATTTGTTTTGGTTTATGAGAGTGCTGTAATGGGTTTGTTTGGATAGGCAGAGAGAGGAGTTCAGGCAGAAATACAGAAACTTGTAATGCAGAAAATCTGTACATAAATGAGATTTCCTCCACAGACTTTCTGCACTACGCATGCAGGATCTAATAAATCTGGTTTCTGAATTTAGCCAGGGGTGAGGATTGTAGATGCAAGTAGGTTGAGGCTGCAGGGGGGGCAAATGAATCAATAACAGTAGATAGGATAGAGTTATAGAAAGCAGCAAGAGCATCAGGATCAGAGGAGCGGACAAATCTGGAAAGTCTTGAGCAGAGGGCAGAGAAGAAAGCCTGCAGGTTGATAGCACATGTGTTGCAACTAAAGGCTTTACGGGTTAGTGGGGGTGGAAGAGGAGAGTGCGAGATAGAAAAGTTTACAAGGTGCTGATCAGAAAGAGGGAAGGGACAAATAATAAGAGCTGAGAGAGGCATTTTTTGTAAAAACCAAATCTAGAAAATGGCCATCTTTTTGGGTGCTAGAGTTGGTCCACTATTGAAGGTCAAATGAGGAGGTTAGATGGAAAAGACATGAAGGCCAGGACAGAGTGGGATCATCAATAAGGCAGTTGAAGTCCCCCATAATTAGTGCAGGACTATCATTAGATAGAAAAAAGGAGAGCCAGGACTCAAAGTCTGAGAGAAAGGTAGTAGGTGAAGAGGGAGAGGGCAGCCTGTATACGACAGCAACACGCAAAGTTCTCGTAAAGAAAAGTTGGACAGCAAGAACCTCAAAGGAAAAAAAGGAGAAGGAGGGAGGGATGCTGATGAGTTTGAAGCAACAGCGGGAGGCAAGGAAAAGTCCAACTCCACCACCACGTCCCACTGTGTGCAGAGTGTGGTAGAAGGAAAGCCTCCATGAGTCAATGAAGCCTCAGTAACAGCATCATAAGAGGTGAGCCAGGTTTCTGTTAGTGCTAGGAGGTGAAGTGAGCTGGAGCAGAACAGATCGTGAATTAATGTGGCTTTATTAGTCAAAGAGCATGCATTGAGGAGGGAGCAGGAGAAGGGAAGTGAGGAAGTTGATAGAGTGGAAATGGGAATTAGGTTAGTTGGGAAAGATGAACGGGAAGAAAATAGGCGAGTGGAGACGTGAGTGCAGATTGAAACAGGTATGAAAAAGGGGCCAGAATTCGGGGGAAATATTCCCTGCAGCAAAGCAGCAGCAGAGTAAAAAGGGAAAGTATGTGGGAAGAAGTTTAAAACTGTGATTGCCTTGGGTGTCTGGAGGATGAGGGAGGTGAGCTATTCTAGAGGAAAGAGAAGAGTGTATAGAGGACACTGTGAGTAGATGGGAACAGTGATGGAGAAATATGTACAGAATACGGTATATCAGATGGTGGGTTAAAAGAATGGATAAGCTTAGGGAGCACTGAGCACACAACACACAAATATACCAGACAGGTAGGGAATAAATACATAGTGTTTAAAAAACTAAATTGGAATATAAGATACAAATAACATACAAAGAAACAAGGTTTACATATCAGCAAGCAGGGAAAGTCCAGCCAATGTCTTGAGAAGCTGATATTTTTCTTGCTCTCCTTTGTTGAACTCCCTTTGTTAAACTCTCAAATTACAGAAAGCATCACTTAGGGAAAGCAGCACAGTATTCAACACCATTTACCTATTTTCATGCAACTAAGAAACTCCTGACTCACCTCTTAATCCAGTAGAGCTCAATATTGCCCTGTAACTGCTTTATCCCTGTAAACTATTTCCCTGCTGTGTGTAGCCATGCCCCCTCCATTCCCTAACTTCCTCTCTCAAGCTTTTATCTGCGCATGTTCAGGGTTAGGAACAAGCTTGTTAGATAAGGAGAACAGAAAGATATTCCACACAAGACCATACTCTCTGAATAGTGAGTGATGTCACTCAGGGGGCGGGGCTTATCAGCATTATACAGGAAGTGCCTGTACATAGAAGGGCTGGGGGAACAGGGCTGTTTAAACAAGAGGCAAGCACTACTGATCCCAAAATTGTTTTTACATTTTAATGTTTAGTTTGGCCTTCTATATTTATGTCACAAGTGGCACTGCCAGCATTTGATTGTCAGCTAGCGCTGAGTTAGTGCTGCACCCAGCGCTTCCGGGTTGCCAGCCAATCCAGACCTGCTAACATCACGGATGACATCAATGGTGCCAAATTTAAAATGGGTTGAGCACTGTTACACAGTGCTCTAGCATCAATGTTTTTCTATGTCAGTTTATGCTGCTGTCTGACTACCCAAACTGCTTTGTACCTTCTCAGAAGTTCCTGCTTCAGTTTTGGCCTCTCTGGCGGACCCTTAGAGTGTCAGTTCTTCAGATCAGCCTGCTGGAATATCTTCAGATCTGCTTTGTACTGCCTTTCCTGACAGCTCCAGTGTTTGGTCTCGCTAATCTGTGTTAAAGGTATGATACACTTCATGTGACCCAGTGAGTTGTAGGTTGGCAGTTCCAGTATCTACTAGAGTCTTCAAGTGTTTCAGCCAGCTTCCCCCATTGGGGGTGGGGGGATTAACCCGAGGGCTGCGACCTGGGAGGTGCCTGACGCAAAGCCCAGTTCCTCCTTGCGGGGGTTTAAAGATGAAGACTTGACCATCCTTAGACTCTGTGCCTTAGTGTTATCCTGTGCCAACCCCACTGTGGTAAGGAGAATCCACTTTACTTCTGTTTCTGCACTTTCCTGCACTTGTTCCTGTTTTTAGTACTCTCAGTGCCTCCAGAGGTTCTGGTTGCTCTAGTTCCTTTTGTGGCATCCAGTCCCGTGGTACCCCTGTGTGTGTCTCCACTGCAATTATCATTTCAGTGGTCACATTACAAGTCCCTACATGTGACAATGTATACATGTCACAAAATCACTTCAAGACCTTACTTGTTTGCTAGATTCAAATTACCCCCTGCTTCTCTTTAATGGAGCCAAAAGCTGATCAGTGATGAACTAGCTCTTGCTCCTAAAAGATACTACTTAGCTTTCACATTCACTGGGTTTATGTAGCCTATGCCAATTTCCTAGAAAGTACATCTATCAAGGTGGAAATCAAAAAGAAATGCAACCTCCCACTGCACTCACTTCATCATGAAAATCACCTAACAATCTTGCAAATTATAGCATACTGGGAAATGTTTATTTTACCTTCTAGTTACATTTAACTAGATAATTCATCATATCATGATATCAGTATAGTAATGCTGATGCGGCAGAGCAAAATAGCTATTCACTTGTATATCCTTATATTAAGGATAGAAAATATATGACTTTATAAATCTCAAAATAATTATTAGCATTGTAGATCTTGCCACATATTCATCTGATTAATATGTGCTCAGATCAAAATGAAATACAGTTCGAAAGGTGTAGTTTGAACATTTACATTTTTTTAACTTAAACATCTGAATTGTTATGATTATTTGCTCTGTGGCTATAATTCATATATCTTATTCCTTTTGTGCCTTCAATATAAACAATGCTTAAATGCTTGAAAAACTACAGCTAGAAGCATTTTAGAACATCCTGTATCTACTGAGGTTTCCAATGAAACGATAAGGCACTTGTCATGTACAGAAGCGAATCCAGCTTTCATTTGGTTACATTTATGTCTTCACTGCTCACTGATAAAATATGCATATTGCATCATTACTGTCAATAAAGCTGACCTACCAAGTCCTGTTACATCTACTCATATCTAATCTTCCCAATATTTTGTAATATTAGCATTTCTATGGATGTGAAGTATTGTGGACACAGTTTACTAGACAGAGTAGTGTGTATTTAATTATATAGTTGCCTTTACATATTTCCCCTTAAAGGAATCATCCACTTCCCTAGTATTAGTGAAGTTTCCCTGCATTATATTGTGGCCCAGTACTGCTAGCAGAAAATTCAATAGAAGGCACATGCAAAGATGCAAGAGGTAGGCTATATTCCAATCTGGTATATGAAGTAACCATTTGATTCAATCTTTGGCCCATGCCTTAGGGCAGTGATGGCCAACCTTTTGAGCTCGGTGTCCAAATTCATTAAAAAACAGAGCATAACTTTGGTGGTGTGTCACTTCGATATAGGTGGGGCAACTCTCCTACTGAGAGCACAGCACGAACGGCGCCATGACATGTCAGCAAAAAGGTCTCTGCGTGTCACCTCTGACACGCGTGTCATAGGTTAGCCATCACCACCTTAAGGGGCTCATTGTAACAACTGAGGATTAGATACCTTTATTAGAACATTTGCACACTCATTGGGAACATGGAGTATGATCATCCCAAGCCCAGGGCCATAGATTGGAATGTGCAAACTGGCAATTGCTCAGGGCCTCCAAAGCATGCCAGTAGATAGGTCCCACTTTGTCTGAAACTGTCCCTGCTCAGGCCTCTACTAGAAGGAAATAGATTTATTTTCAAGTTGATCAAAGGTGATACCTAGTTAGACTTTACTGGGTTCCCTAAAATGAAGTTAAAATAAACTGCAGATCTGTAGAAAGCATGCCTTCCGAAAAAAGAAAAAATAATAATAGAAGAGGAAGGCACATGACTGTCTCCTGAAGTCAGGGGCTGCTAGGGTCAAAGGGATTGGTAGATAGTCTGTTGACAGATGATTGGTCAGAACAGGGGATTAGATATAGAAGGGGAGGGGATTAAAGTGCACCTTTCAGCTTCAAACAACTGCTGGCTCGTGTCGATTAGGAATGCTGTAGGAGGAGGTGCAGCTTACTTGATTGATAAGTAAGCGCCTCCTACTGCGATAGCCACGAGCATGGGCATTGGAGAGCGCGTCTCCATTACATGCCGCGCTCAGATTAGGGGGCATGTATATAGATGTAGACGGACAGGTCGGGCACAAAATGGCGGCGCCCACTGCTTCAAATCGGGAACAGTTTTAAGTGAGTTTACCTTGACTATACTAACATTTTTTTTCCCCCCAAACTGTTTCATTTAACTTCTATAATCTATTGCTATCTAAAAATATGGAGCTGACAGGTGCACTTTAAGGTAGTGCACAGAAGTTAGCGGGAAAAACAAAATAGTGGGGACAAGTTTCCATCTTTCACCTTTTCTTGTTATAATTTCCTTTCCATCCCTCCGACTTCTCTCCCTCTCCCCTGCCTGTCATATTCACAGACGCATCCCCCTTAACCCTCCACAATTTGGGTTCCCGATAATGGAGGCTCTATTGGAGCAACATAAAGAAACCAAAGCTAAAAATAACATATCCATAGAACACAAATAACAAATCCATGTTTATTTAAATGCAGTTTATTTGTGGCACAATACAGAAGTGATGGTTTATATAGGAAAAGCATTTGGCTAGGTATTAAAGAGAAAAATTATTTAACGCAACAACAAATTACATTTAAAAAATATCTTCAAAAATGATGTAAAAATATGTTTTAGTAATTCGTAAATTAATAATAATCCTGCTTGCTCATTTTATTAAGGTATGAGTCTAAAGTTATATATTTGAATATTTGTACATTTAAATAAGAATATTAACACAATTAAAGAAATGCACAATACTGCAATCAAATCATAGAAAATATTTACCCACTTGTGTTTTCACTTATTTATTTCCAAAGTAACAAGTTCACCGATGCTCTGAATAGCAATAGTGCTTTTAGTGTGATCTTATATGCCTGGGACTCAGAGAATTTGCATCCAGTTTGAATGCTTATGACAGATGGGCTTATGTATCTCTTTTCATTACTTTGCGTAAGTGTGCACATGTAATTCAGCAATTCATCAAGTATCCAAGTCTGTCAAAGTACCAAATTCATCAAACTTTCTTTCACCAGATCAAAGTGGCAAAGTACAGGGCTGATGGCAGGGCACTGTGACCAGGTGACAAACTGGTGACAAAAATTGATGTAATATTCACTTAATACAGTTAGTGGGACATTGTTCAACTGACTTTACTGCACTATGCAAGAAACCAGATTCAAATAGTTTGCTTCTTTGGCAAGGGAATCCACCACTTAGGGGGTCATTCTGGTAGCTCCGAATTTTCTGTCCCGAATTCACTTATAGCGAACTCCCATTATAAAGTCGCGACTGCGACAAAAAAATTGTCGCGGTCGCAGCTTTATAATGGGAGTTC
>JAKJJM010073508.1:0-14226 GCA_021901965.1 Pipa carvalhoi
GACCTATCACCTCCTGATTTTAACATTTTTACACAGTCAGTGATTATATAACATAAATGAAACAGTTTGGGGGGAAAAAATCATTAGGATAGTTAAGTTATACTAACTGTAAACTTGTCCCAGTTTGAAGGTGTGGGAGCTGCCATCTTGTGTCCAATCCGCCAATCAACTACAATAGACACGCCCCCTAAGGCCTGACTTCCTGATGTATTCGGGCAATCTCCGCTCGTGGGTGGCCCCCCCGATCATGAGTACCTCTGCAAAAACTGACTCTGCACACAGGAAGGCTGACACAGGAAGGAAGGCTGGTAGGAGGACTTACTTGTCAATCAAGTAAGCTGTGCCTCCTCCCACAGCTCCTACAGCCTTTCTATCCGACACAGCCTGCAGTGTCGAATTGACAGGCAGAGAGAAGGGCTAAAAAGACAGAGACAGGTAAATTTTTTTAATGGAAGTGTATTACAAAAATGTTCCTATAGACTGTCTCTATATTATAAACTAATGTTGTTTGGAGGTGATAGGTCCATTTTAAAGGAATATGCTGTAAAACCTGTGATACAACTTATATTGTTGTTAAAGTAGATCAGTAATATTAGTGAAAAGAATTAGGGGGTTATTGACTAAAGTGAGAATTCAACTGTCGAAGTGAGTTCTCATCACTTCGGGTGGCTACGCCATGATTCTCTACTCCTTATTGACTATACAGTGATGTGTGTGACTGCGACAATATTCCCATAGTAAATCCACAACTGCGTCAGAATTCTCATAGTAGCAATCGCTTCAGTAGCAGTCTCTTGTGTAGTGTGTGACCGTCGTTAGCTGGTGAATTCGCCAGATCGCAGAGTTTGCTGAATACTCGAATATGGGGAAGTGGCAAAATCACACCTTTACGCAACAATTCAGACTTTAGTTAATAGACCCCTATATCTTTAAATTTTTGTCTGTAAAATGGATGTGCATTAGTGCAGTGAGGTGAGCTTATCAATACAGCGCTTGCTATTAAAACCTTTACAAAGGCAGAAAAATAGTATTTTCAATAGCAATTGCATATCCTTAGTCAGAACAAAGAATACAGTGCTATTTATGAATGTGGCATGGATAAAATAAGATTATTTACAATGAAAGGTGTCATTCTTGTTATGATACCTTTGTAACCATAGCAACACGTGTACTATTCATCACATAAATCAAGGCTGCATTTAAGACAGTTTAAGGGCTTGTTTACACTGACTCACTGTTGCTTCAACTCAGAAGCAGGAAAATCTCTGCTACTGTTTCTGGTCCAAAGCCCAGTTTATAACTTTAGTGTGATTTTACTGCTTTATAGAACCTGCAACTTTTAGTAGAAGCATAGCACACATAAATTACAAGAAAGTTGTACTAAAATCTCAGTAAAGCTGCAAGTTTAGACTCTGAGGATTACAAAATGTTTGTAACTAGTGATAAATGTGCTCCATGAACATCGCACTTACCTGCAACAGCCTGTAAATGATGCTTTCACAGATGCCAATGTAAACTGCCCTGAAAGATTTATTTCCAGCTTCTGATAGTTTGTAATACTCTCTGTACATGCTGACTTGCTGCGAATATATACAACTGCTCTGTGTTTGTTGTACTATACTTTCCTACTGTCATTTTATTGCCCTACAGCTGGTGCATGAGCATACAGATGAACGCCCTTTCAGCATATGGCTAGTCTCTTTTATTTTGCTCTGTGAAGGCATTTAATGACCAGAAAGTAAAACTGGAGTAATATTAGGTTCACTTCTAGAATCTTGTTGTATCCCAGATCTCCAAAGAGAAAACAGTATACCATGTTTTAGCGCAAAAATCCCATTTTACTGAGATAATATGTGCACAAAGTGCACCACATTTTGGGAGACCTCCACCACCCTTTATAAGGTACTATCCAGCTAGGCGGCTTGATAGAACAAGGCTAACATTATCCTCACTATGCCCAAGAGCAAGTTTCTATGGCAACATATGTAACCCTCAAAATCAACTGACATCGATTACAGAGTCTGTATTCTGTATATTTGCTAGCAGAATCATTGGCACCATTAAAGGGTCACTGAACAGCCATTATAATCAAGGTTTATAATATATGTGTCCGAGTGCTGATACTGTTGACTTCAATATTAGTAACATTTTGGTTACAAAACAAAATGAAATATATTGACAATAAAGTTTTGCATTTCAAGTGGAATCTCTCATGGCTCATTGGACCCTTGCTGATTGCAATGTATGAATTCCAAAATCAAGCACATAGTTGGCTGGAAATGTATTTATACATTACAAACTGTATATAATCAGATTGTTCAGACAGCAGACTAAAAGAATGGATTTCTACTAGACTGCCTTTTGTATTATAAGCATTATGCTTATGGTGGACCTTTCACTGGAATGGGAATTTAAATTGTATGCTGCCCTACAAAATAGACCATTGAGACTCCTCTAATCAAATTCTCCAAAATACAATCTTGGAGGAATCCATTTGGAAGAGCCATAATGTGTCTATTTAGTTGGCTCCAAGTACTTAATTTTGCAGGGACATGTAGCACTAAATATAGTATTGTCAGGTGAAATCCAAAGATTTATCTTTATTAGATAAAATTCCCATGGAAGAAAGATCAAGTGGGTAAAAATATAATATAATTATCTAATTTTATAGGTATTCCATTTCAAAAGCATGAACTACAACTCTATTTAATTAGCAAAGCTTCCCAAATCATTCCTTTAACCATTTATACTTCTAAATATGTATATCAGAAATGTATTAAAATTCATGCCAACATTACTTTTTATAGAGGCAGACTTGCGAAAAATACCTAATGTGGGTCTTAAATTTTATTACAGCCTTGTATATTTCAAATGTCTTCTTCTTTAAATGGAAAGGTTGGCATGTACATTTGGAAAATACAATCAGACTTTTTACAAATTCTAACCTAAATATAATTTAATGCCTCTAACTTCAGGGCCATGACATTTTCTTCCCATTGTGAATTTTCTCTCAATCCCATACTGTACAATCCAATATGGAATCCATATTGTGCAAAGCTACTAACCAATGGATAGGTTTGATTCATGTGCCCAGCCCCCAAACCCATCTTACTTGGGGAATCCACTTTTCAAATACCAAATACTGCTGGAACCAGATAATGATTAACATGAAGTCATATCATGTTACAAAACAATTAAATAAATTGAATATACTTTTTATTCATTACAATAAAAACATATTTATCTCTAGAATGACTGTTCAGTCTTCAATTTATGCCATAAAATAATCATATCCTAACATACATCCTTTATCTTTTAAAAAAATGATTGTTTTTTAAAATGGTTCTTCAGTAAGGCATTATCGTAGCTAGTCTGCATTTTGTCTAACCCATGTTATAGATTTGGCTCAACCATTCAAGATTTTATTGGCCTCATAATACTGTGTCTCATGTTGATTTTAGAAGATTACTATAAGGCGCCATTGAGATTTCCTGTCACATAAATAATTAAAGTTAAACACAGAGATGCCCCCCTTTCTTCTAGAATGCCAGAGCAGCATGTATGTGTTTAGCACTATACTACAGCAGTGCATGAATTAACATATGGACAGAGTAATTTGAATGTGTTACTGGTAAATGGTTTAATTGCAACAGCTGTGAACATTCAGGAAATTGTTAAGGTTCATTCTATCTTACATAACTCACTGGGACATCAGGAACAATAAGGGGCAACTAATGGCAAACATATTGTTTTAAATCATTGAACAAATATCAATTCTACTCAATAAGCAAGGCTTTGTATTGACGGTGTTCCCATAATGCATCTTGAAATAAAGGGTCAGCAGACTTATATGTTGTTACTGATAGAAATCTAAGCACAAGGTTCTCATTAATTCAAGATACGTCACTGTTTAAAGCATCTAGTGAGGGCTTTTTTCCAGTTTTGGTTACTAAATGATAATCTTATAAGTCCCACAAGTAGCCATGGTAAGCAAAGAACTGTAATAGACATTCTTTAAAGAATGAATAAGATCCTAGTGAGAGCACTGGGAATTCTATTCAGACATTAGCAATACAAATTTAGAATGCACAATCCTAGCACTGTATTTCCTTCATTAATACAAAGGACCTCCACAAGTTCATATAACTATGATAACATTTATTAAATTGCAAGTTTATTGGTCTGCCACAATAAACAAAGGGAACAAGATTAGGTTAAAGGACCAGTAAATTTAGAAAAAGAAAAGTGATATTTGGATTGGCATGGTAGTTATGCCACTGCAGTACTTGTAAAAATGTTGTCATCGTTTAAATTGAAATTCTGATATTTATTAGTTTGTGTTACCTTACTACTGTCGATTGTTGCAGCCAAATTGGGGAACTTCATGAATATGTATTATTTAAAGTTCCATAAGAAACAATATGATGAGGTGGGGTTGTTTGCTTGATAGATAAAGTATGGTCACAGCCACAAGGAAGAAAAACAAACTAAAAATAATGCAAATCAGGAATTCAACTTAAAAGGTAATATTTTTACCAGCTCACTGTATGAATAATAACTATGCCAAAACAAATCAAATTTTGTGTTACTGGGCCTTTAAGTTACCATAAACATACTTTTTCAGAATGGGTTGCAACTTGTCTCACAGTTAAGGTCAGGGGACCATATGTATATGGGTAAATCTCTATTGGGAGTCTCTCTATGGGCTGAGAATATGCTCTTGAGAGAGAAAAGTGGTTTTGGATCTGAAACCAATCCTGGAGGAGCAAGACTCCACAAGAATAGGTAGTACTAGGTTAAATACTATAGCCTGTAGTAGAGAGAACACTAAAAGGGAGGGCAAGGGATTTTGTCCAAGCTACAAATCATAATCAATGAATTGTAAGGTGGATGCCATCTATCCTAGATGAAAAAGAATGTGAGCTGCATTGGTGCATATATATGTGTATATCTGCAGGTCTACAGTTCATATGCCAAGGACCTCTGAGTTCTTAGTAGAAACAAAGACTAGATGCCAGTATGTGCAACAAATGTAACCCTTTTGTGTGATTTGTTGCCTTTAATAAATGGGTTAAATCCAATGCATGTAAATTGTGGTGTTCTGGGGTCTTTTTTTGTAATCATATGTATTCTATCATCATCAGCTCTAATGTATTTACATTACTGATCTATGGAGTCACAATGATGTGAGCTTAGATTTACAGTCATGAAGATAATCTAAATTTATTGCAAAAGCAAACTAACAGCAACCATTTAACAGACACAACAGCACACTGAATGAATTATCACACCTACAAGATATCCTGGAGGAATTAAGACTGCTGGAGCAAAATTATAGAGAAAACAATTCCTTTCAAGGTGTTAAGGCAAGGAAAATATATATAGTAAACCAACTAAACTACGTTCTCCAAAATCACACATTCAAGCATTTACCATTTCTTTGTTTTATTCCTGCATTGGTATTTTCTCTGTTTGATTTATCCCTGCATTGCCAAGATATAAAAAAATCCTTAGCGCTAGAAAATCATTATCATAACAAGCTAACAAATGGCTGGGGAGGAAATTTCAAAATTGAGGGTAAAACAGCAACATAAAGTAGAAACAATTGCTTTCTAGGAAGAAGGAATGCTGCTTTAGCATTAGGTGAGCCGCAGATGCCTTTGGAGGACAATATCTGCACAATAAAATTTGACATTTCTTATCAGGCTCTTGCAAAAAGCAGAAATCTTTACTTCTGAAATAACCTTCAGCCGCAGCATTTTTTTGCTTGTAAATTACATGATTTTGTTCATAATATTTCCCTGTCATCCTATGCCAATTCTCATTTCTAAGATTAGTTCATCTGGTTAGGTAACCAGAAGGACCTCTACCCAGAACTCCATGTCAACATGGAATGCTCACCTCATTTTAAAAACAGAGGAATAATGAGGGCTGTGATGTAAAGGTGAAAAACACTCGAATTGAGAAAGATACGTGGAAATGAAAAGAGGGGTAGGGAAACGCCAGACTAAATGAAAATTAGTACTGAATTAAGTACAACTATAAAATAGTTCAAGCCTCTTATTATAAATAAATGATGTTAGTTTATTAAAAAAAAGTATGTTTATGATATAAAACATTGGATTCTTAGACAGGGAGGTTTGGAGACCCCTAACTAGCTAAGCAACAGAGGCCAGAGACTTGGAATCATAGAACCGTTGTGTCCATGTGCTATTACATTTAACATGTTTTGAAAGTGATCATTACATTTTGTCAGGTCTTTCTATTAGTTTGATGAATAAACTGCAAGTAATGTCAAGTTTAACATGAATGAAAGCAGGCAACCATTTACAAAAGCTGTGTCTAGATTGTAGACTTGCCTGGAATGATTAAACCTCTGATTTGTACTTTGTTTCCGTCAGTTTTTTGTTTATGTCTACCTGTCACTATATTTCTGTCTGTGATCTGTATATATATTCTTCCTTTTAACATACATACAGTAAACACATGCATGTTTATATCAACCAGGCGGTGCAAAAATGGGACAGATGAAGGGGTTTCTAAATACCTCCCCAAATCTGTTATATATGTGTTTGGTATTAAATGCAGGATTCTATCTATCTGATTCAATAAGGATGAAATAGCTGTAATTTGACCAGTCAATGCTAGATTTGATGTTTGTGTAATTTATGAACCAGTAATGAGCCTTCCATTTTATTTTGCTCTACTAGGAATTGTTTGACATTGTTATTTGGAAGTTCTGCTGCCCTGATGTCAGTGTTGATGAGTGTAAGGGGGAGTGAATTTAGATTGTAAGTTTAATGACCCAGATGATGCAAGCATAAGCGAAACACATGTTGGTTTCTTCTCTTTTCATTGATGGTGGGGAGATTGTAAGTGGCAAGGCAGTTATACCTTGATATGGTATATCCTGGGACTGCAAACAGCCACTGCATTGATAAGTCAGAAATCAATGGCATGTGAAAACTGACACTGCAAAGCTGTGGACTAGGAAAGGTCTCCACATCTAGTTGCAATGGCTATATGAAGCTGGGGATGTGCTACTTACGATACTTAAACAGTAGTGTTAACATGATAGGGGGAATGTCACCTGATGTGACTCACCTACTGATATCAATGATGTTGAAGGTTTCATCCCTTATTAAATCAATAGGTCTGACAAAGAAGAACACAATAAAACAAAGTGCTGAGATTTAAATCAGCAGTAAGAAGGCATTCATTTTGTTGTTTTAGACATGCCCCTTCTTCTCTTGAAGACCTCTATGAAGCTCTATGAAGACCTGTGACGCAGACCCTAGTGTGTGAGTGTATAAGAGCGGGAGGGGGCTTGTAGTATGATAAACTTCACCTTTTGTTGTATATAACAGCGGACTCTTCCACACCCTAACAGAGAACTGAATTTCCAAATCTTCCACATGAGAATTTCTCACCTAAGCACATCATACCTTTAACCAGTGTTGCTTGAGCATTGTGCTGACAGTATATTTTATGTTGTGAAGAATCCCTGTGCTCAAAATACCTGTGTTATTATCCATACAGCCTGCTTACTCTGTGTGTATATATATATATATATATATATATATATAGAGAGAGAGAGAGAGAGAGAGAGAAGTCGTGTTAGTCCACAGATGCAAAAAAAGATGATTATTGCGATATTTGGTGATATATATATATATATATATATATATATATATATATATACTGTTTATAAAAAAATTAAATTAAATGTGCACTGTCTGGTTGCATATAGACTAATCCAGTCCTCATTTTGCATCAGGACTCGTCAGTAACCAGTCTGTAGCATGCTGAATCTTGAATAGAATCTTAAAACCACTAGTAGAGTTTCTCCTTCACAATCCAGGTCAAAAGATGTTCATATAATGGCATATTTAATAAGACCATTTTGACCTTTACAATTAGTTTCACACTGTTTCACTGTTAATGTTCATTTCTCTGTACCTTAGGATTCCCCTGACTTATAGAAGTTAGATAAAAATGTTTCCTCATAGAAATAAATAGGATACTATTATTATTACAATATGTGACTTATAATAATAAGTAATTGATAAATATCGATCAGTTGACTGCACTTTGCAGTGTTTTTCTGCTAGGGCCACCTTCCTTCATAGATCAATATTGCCATGAGTGGCGCTACTCTCTATGAGCACTGCCAGCTCTTCTTTGCCGGCAAATGCTAGGTCTGTGCTATAACCAGCACTTCCGGGTTGGGGGACCAATCCAGAGCCACTGACTTCACACATGACATCAGTGGCTCCAAATTCATAAAGAGGAGAGTGCTGGGCTCTAGTGTTGTTGTCTGCTCTTTATTACAGACTTTGCTGAACTCCTGTCCTTGCTACATTGCCTCTAACAGTCTCTTGTATCTTGTCAGCTTCCTGCTTCATCTTCAGTTTCCATTGCAGTCCCCTCAAGTGTCAGCTCTGCAGTCCAGCCTTCCAGATTATCTTCAGGTGCATAGCTTCTACCTGGCTGCTCTGACTATTTGGTCTCGCTGCTCTGTCCTTAAAGGCAGCGGTCCCCAACCTTTTCTGGATCAGGGACCGGTTCTCAGGCCGAGAAAAGGTTTGACGAACCAGTGGGAGGGTGGGGCCAATGCGCGCTGACAGCTTTGTGTGCGTACGTCACCATCAGGCGGCCCAGTGTCAAGGGGCCTGCGGACCGGTAGTGGTCCATGGCCTGGCATTTGGGGACCCCTGCTTAAAGGTACATTACACTCCATGTGATCCAGTGAGTGTAATAGTTCTGCAGTTCCTATGAACCCTGCAGTGTCTCCTCAAGTGTTTCAACCAGCTGCCACAAGTAAGTGGCCAACCCAAGGGCCAGGACCTGGGAGTCTCCTCGTGGGGTAAGGCTGAAAACAGGAGGCTCTATAGACTCCACACCCAGTGTTATCCTGTGTTAATCCCACTGTGGTGAGGAGAATCCTCTACCCTCTTGTTTCTGCACTATCCCACACCTGTTCCTGTTTTCAATACTCCTCAGTTCCTTTAGTAGCACCCAGTCTCGTAGTACCCGTGTGTGTCTTCCTGCACTTCACTGCATTTCTCATGACAGATCCTTCAAAGTCACAGTTATCCCCCTGAGATGCGTGACAGACATTAACATACTTTTCCAATGGGAAAGCTTTTCTGACTGTGACATGACCCACTGCATAGGGAATGATGGTTTACACCATCCTAAAGCAGGTGAGCACTTTTAGCTAATAAAATTTGTTTGCTTTGTAACAGCTTTGTAAATAGGTGAAAACAGCAATAATGATAAAAATAGGCTGTTTCGAAAAGCTTTTCGGCGTTAGTTACTATCCCCTTTATGTGCTATGGTGCTAGATACTTTAGGTATTTGGATTAAAATTTTAATTTATTGACAGCTGTAATTGGTCCATTTTTCCCCAGATCCTAGAAAGTATGCACTGAGCATGTGCAAGAGGCGTAAATAAAAGGCTGACTAAAATGATGAAGTGAGTACTACTTTAGAGGCGCCAGTCTACCCAGTTAGACTAGTACAATAAACCCTATACACAAGGTACGTTATTTCTGTAGTGTAAATGGTTTGTTAATTGATATTATAATACAGTAGAAGTTGTATATGTCTCCAGTAGTTGAATATCACACAGAAGCATTGATCTTTTCCAATGAGCTACATGCAAAGCCATTTGGGTAATTTTGATATAAAATATGAGAGTGAAATGATGTTGCTATGAAGAGGAAAAGCTGTGATTGGTTAACAGCCGCTGCCTCTACAGATAGCTTCCTCTCTAGACAAACCTGTTAATGTGTCAGCGAGACCACAGCAGTACAAAAGCACAGTGTTTAAATGGTGTTCATACAGTACATAATGTATATAACCGCTGGTCCAGACAGTCATAAACTTCACATGCAGCAGTCTAGTTTTCAGTTAAGTTCACCTCCGTTCCCCTGAGCATTCTAGAAGAAAACAGCACATGTAAAAGCCCATTATAAAGGCAAAGTAAAAACTGCATTCTGTTACATAAACAGTGGTTTCTTTGCAAGTCTTTTTTAATTGTTCCAATACCCATATCTTTTTCTTATTATTCCCTCCAATGACCAGTTAATATATGAGCTTTTTCCCCCAAAGGAGAACAGAACAGAACAAGTCAGTTGAATTTGGCAGTCAAACAAAGTTCCTTTAGAAATCCAACAGATTAACTTCTGTAAGACCTTTGTGATACCTGTTATGATCCCTTAGGGAACACAGTCATGAGGTTAAATAAAATTCAACTACTTTCACCATTTTAGTAAGGAAAAGAACTGAAACACACAGGGACAGTGAAGTGGCAGTGAAATAACAAAGTGCTCATACCAAAAGAGAGGCCATGTAATATCTGCCTTGTTAGAGAAGCAATATTAAAGGAGAACTAAACCATGACTGTTAATTAGCTGTGCTGTAACATGATTTTCTTTCTCAAGCTTCTAAGCTATGTTTTCTTTTAATAAAACAAAAATAATACAATGCCTTCCCCATTCCTTTTTGTACTGAAACAGTTGAGAAATTATGTCTCACATCACGGGGTGTCTGTTTTATTCAGTAGGTAGCGTAAAACAGAGGTCCCCAACCTTTTCTGGATCGGGGACTGGTTCCTGACCCAGAAAAGTTTTGATAGACCGGTGGGATAGTGGGAGGGGCCAATGTGAGATGAGAGCCACAAGACAGTGAAGCGCTTCATGTACATGTGTCACCATCAAGCGGCCCAGTGCTGAGGGGCCAGTCCATGGGGACCCCTGGCGTAGAAACACCTATACAATATATACCTACAGTGTTTTGTGGAATCACAATAGAAAACGTTAACGTCAACTCAGAAGTATGTTCTCTCACTTACTGTATGTATAAAGGATTCTCGCGACAGCACTTGGTGGGGATCTCGATTGCATTCCTCCGCAATCGGGATCTTTCGCCCAAAAGTAGCTATAACTCTTATGGCTAAAAACTTTTGGGGGCGAAAGATCTCGATTGCTCCTCCTCCGGAGGAGCGCAATCGAGATCTCGCCCAATGCCATCTCGAGAATTCTCGCGCGATTAAGACCGAAAAGACTCAATCGAGTCTTTGCGCTCTTAATAACTTTCGCCCAAGGAGTTATTCTAGCAACCTTAAATTGTAATTGCACCTAGATTATAAGCTCTACGGGGCAGGGACCTCCAACCTCTTGTGTCAACCACAACCCGTCACTTAAATTGAAGGTTCCTTGTGATATTATACTTGTATTGTATAATGCACTTTTCCCATGTCTGTAAATTTGTGGTGCTTTATAAATAAAATTATACCTACATACATACATAAATACACACATACAACGATACAACCTGCAGAAAAAAATATTCTCCAGTAAGTGCATAACCCTTAAAATAAGTCTCCATCAACCAATCCCCTGGCAAAAGGACTTGTCTGATATTCTTACTCCTGATTTTAGAACTAAACTGGTGGACATATCCTGTATTTGGTTAGATTTATTATACAATTAATGCTACATTATTTTACAAAATCTAAGCATAAACTATTACAAGCTTGAATCATTTGTTTTTCCTGTTTTTCCTTTCCCACGTTTATTAAACGATAGACAGAAATAGTAGTTATAGAATAGTGTCTATATTAAGGCTAGGGTGATACACTCTAATCTAAAGGATTATGTGTTCATAAAAGGGCACTTGAAATGGGATGTTAGTGCTTTTCCGATGAAACTGCATTGCACTTTGCACAATCTCTTCTCTAGCCTTAGAACATTTTCAGGATAACCGTTATTCACATCTCCTCTTCCTATGAAAAGTAATGCATCTATGTCATTTAGATAGTCTCAGTGAAGACATACGAATTAGCTATACAAGATTTATTTTCTATTACAACCAAATACTATGGAAATGTTGGACCCTGGTTTTTTAGGTTTTTTTGGACACTTAAACATAACAAATTTGGGAATAGTAACATTGTCATGTCTTACAGAGGGATTAATACAGGATTTATACTAGGTTTTTATACATTTTACCATCATAAATGTAAATTATATTCTGATATTGCTCCAAATTCACCTGTTTGACTTTGCCACTTCAGAATGGTGAATTAAGCGGTTGATGTTAGGGCTCCGGTGTTGTGTAAGGTGGCTATTTAGTAAAATGTGACAACGGCAACTGCAACTGCAACTAAATGACGACAGGACCTAGGGACAAGGTGACATAGAAATAGAATATTCACAGAATACAGTTAATGGGATATGATGAGACTGACGTCACTGCCCTTCACTTGTCAAATTTGTCTCAATCTGCATGACTTCTCCTTCTATCAGCCTGACTATGGCACACTACGCATGTGACAGCTATCGCCAGTGTCCGCTTGTTTGGCAATTGTATTCTCCGCTTAGTCAATCCTGAGAAGCGAATTCGTGTCTATTCTGGCGATGCGACTCGAATGGTAGTGAAGTGAATTTGACAGGTGAGTTCAGACTTTAGTCAATGAGGCTCTCAGAGCGTTGTGAGGTAAAAGATAAGAAAGACCTTAATCATTGGGAATGAATTTTAATTAACGTTGATGTTGACAGTAAAGGCCATTTTTTAAGGATTTTCATCATCTTGTCACTGACATTCCTTGCTAACTTTAGAGGTCTATCTTGCTCCCCATTTCATTTCTTTTGAATCCTTCAGTTGTCATTTTAGTGTGACGTGTACTGATTTTTTTAATTCTATAAAGAAAAAAGTTTGACTGTACCGTCTTTCTCTTCCCAAAGGAAGAATGCATTATATTTAAATAATTTTTTTCAGTTTTGTCTGGTTTATACTGGATTATGTCACCTAATATATAATTCATAAACAACAGCATAACATTTGTGATGCGAATATTTACCAATATGATTGATTCCCAAATTTACCAAAAGAACAAAACAATCTCATGTACAGTACAGATACATCTCTGACTAATGTGGAACAAATTGTTCCCATGTGTGACACTTTATGGATGTTGCAGCTCAAAAGAAACTTCTCATAATGCTGTTCCGTGCCAGCAATATCAGCTCTTCTCAAAACTTGGATGACAAGATGTGCACTACTAAATATAACCTCAGTGACACAGTCTTACAAAAACTATAACATTACACAGAACCAGCGTACCAAGAACGCAGTATGCTTTAGCCAAATGAAATACTTACGGGAGCTCTTCTTAATAAATGAAGTCATCATTTTAGAGAAAAAGAAGAGAGCAATTATAGATCTTTGAAACAAAAAATTTTTTTTTGTGTCCATTTCAGCAGTGCAGATCCCAAAGGGTGCTGCTTCATTAATGCAGAGGAGAAAGCAAACCAGATGCTGTGGAAGCGCAAAATAAAAAGGGGAGAGAACAAGCGGTTGACCGCTAGTGCATTATTGTAACAAACAATAAAATCACCACTCTAGTGAGGAATAACTAAATGAAAAAATTAAGAGGAAACTGTGCAATCCACCTTTAAAAAATAGTCAAAGGAGACCAATATAAATAGAGTGCAACAATATAATAGGGGATAAAAAAAAAAAATATATATATATATATCCGTGGCCCCCTAGGTGATATGCACTCACCACATGGAAACAAGGTAAGTGGCACTTAGAGTTAGTTCACTAGCAGTATAACGTCATCCAAGGTTTTCATGTAGAAGTCTCTGAAAAAGGCTCAGAAATGGAGAGAACACATACCGGTAGTGCAAAACTGACTGGAAAATAAAACAATTTTATTTGATGAAGTCAGGTACTCACAAACATGTGTAGATATAAAGCATGTCCATAAATCTCAACTCAACGCGTTTCGCTGATTGAAAGTTATCAACTTCCTCAGGAGTAACACATCTCAGCACAAAATCCAATTTAAAAGAACACTTTTGATAAGTCTATGTAGATAAATATTTTTATGCAGAGGGTCTATACTGTTTTTAGAAAAATGAACTTAAAAATAAACCATAATGAAAACAGGTTGATTTATTTATTGATGGATAGCCATCTGTACTATGGATACTATGGGCAGTATTTGGGCAGTCCTGATTTCCACATTATGGAAATCGTTGTTTCTCGATTTCCATAATATGGAAATCGGGTTTTTGTACCGATCCGTAGCCATAAATTATAATGTCTGCGGATTTTTTCGGTACAAATATCCGATTTCCAGATTATGGAAATCAAAAAATACCGATTTCCATAATGTGGAAATCGGGACCGCAAGAAAGTCGGAAAGACCTA
>JAKJJM010073509.1:0-16747 GCA_021901965.1 Pipa carvalhoi
AAAATGCCTGCTAAGGCATCTAGGTTCATATATAAGGCGCACCGGACTATAAGGCGCACTATATAGGGGGCGTGGCCAGCAGCCAACGTGGCCTGACATCGCGCTGCAGAGTACAGCAGAGCGCTCACTTTGGCGCAGCAGAGAGAAGGTGATGGTGGGGCTGCTGGGCACAGGGAGCTGTACTCTGGGAGTACTCAGGAAGCTGTACCACCGACAGCACAATCGGGACCCTGAGAAGGTAGGATGGATCCATATATAAGGCGCACCGGACTATAAGGCGCACTTGTGATTTCGGAGAAAATTATAGTATTTTATGTGCGCCTTATAGTCCGGAAAATACGGTAATACAAATATGGAACATAAACTCCCTAGTTATACTGTATCTTAATTTCTGTTGTAAATTAGGTGAGTTGTAACCAGTTAGTTTTCCTTTAAATTAAATATAATGAAAAACAAACCAGATTTGCCACAACCAATGCCTAGGTGTTTATTCTCAACATATTATATCCATATAGATCAGCCATTCAATATACTGATATTTGAGACCCTAGAGCTAAGCCAGGTCATATACAAATTCCTGAAATAAAAAATTCCAGCTCTTTAATAAAATTACCTACGTTTTTAGTTTTAATTAAATATACACACACACACACCTGCCACTTTCCTTTTCTGCTTTATCAGTAATGAACAGTAAGGGGCTGGGTTAAATCTTCAGGGAAGAGAAAACTAGGAAACCAGTTTATAAAATAATATATTACACCATGTATAATACATAAGTATTTTACACACAAACACCCTTGTGTGATTGGAGGAAATAAGTCCTGTTACTTTTCAATTCAAAAATAGCCATTAGGTGTTCCTTTACAGTTCTAGAATGTGAAATACACACAAATGTTTGTTATCGTGTTATTTAACATATGAAAAAGAAACTATAACACCTCTGAGCTTTTAACTTGTACACTAGTGAAAAACACATTTGCTATGGCCATCGAAACTATGCAGATTGAGGGACAATGGCTGTCTCAGGTTTGTTTCTAAGAGAAAAAATTCTTTGTCTTGGTAGTTATATCTGAAAAAAGGTGGAGTACATGTTAAATTGTCCAAACAAAATGGATTCCGACAGACTCAGTAGAAAGTATTTATGAAGTCACTTGCCATCTGAACAGTAAAGGTCAAAACTGCCCTTTTGTGAATGCTATGACTGGACTTATTTTCTTGGGACCTGTCTTCAGTCTATTCAAAAACTCCAGTTTGTCCAGGTCTTGTAAGCAGGCAGGAATAAGGAATTGGATTGACTTAGCCTCAGTGTTCCTCACCCTTTTTTGTGAAGATGCTCCCCTACTCTTTCCCAATATGGATGTGAGGATTTAACAGAGGATCAAGATTTGGGTCATTTTCAGCAGAAGCTCTGCCCAGTTTAGACATAATCAGAATTAGGGTAAGAAATCCCAGGATCCCAATGATCAGAATAATCAGAAACCGTTGCATGCTTGAAGCTGGCTGGGACTTTGAACCTGAACGATTCCTATACAAAAGAAATGGAGTATTGTATGAGATTATATATATGGTACTGGATAATAAAAGGCATAAAATAAAAGGATATAACCTAAAACACAAACACAACACTCACCGAAGTATTCTTGCAAGCCAGCTCAGTGCAGGTCTTCTTCGATATTTATCATCATCAAAATCAATTATGGTTTCTTGGGTCCTGCTGGCATCTCTTGTGTCATACACTTTCCTGGTGGTGGAGGCTAAAGAAAGAAGTTAATTGAAAATATTAGAATTAAATTATTTGATCTTGCTTTTTTTTCCAAGTTCCTCAATAGCTTCCCAGCATACATGTTTATACCCAATACTCCTTTTTACAATATTTGTTGCATATACTCATTTACCTGCATTAATGCTAACACTTTCAGATCCTGTGTCCCTGATGATAACAGTGTGGTCCTGTGACGTGTCTCCATTCAACCCATGTTGAGTAGCAGGGGGTGCCACAGAGTTGTAGGCATAACCGGGCTGTAGTGTCATTTCTGAAGTTTCTGACAAACGATCAGAGGAAGCTGTAAAAGTTGTATAAATTACTTACTAAATGTGTTAAAAACACACCTATTGTCTTTATGATGTATAAACAAGGGCAGTAAATGTCTTTCCAATAAAAATAATTTACTAAATACAAAAGAACACCACTGTCAGTAGCAATATGTTATCTCATTCACTGACATGCTGTTCTGCAGCTCAATAAACTCATATCTGAAATAGCTACAATTCCATAGGAAGTCCTACCTGTTTAAGGACCCACTTAACAAAACTATTATAGAATCCTTAATATTTTCACTTTTTTAATTTTTAAGTGTAGATGCAGAATCAGTATACCACAGACCCACCCATTTACAGACATTATACAGGCAATGAAAGGGAAAGAAAATGTATCTAGTTTAGTTAGAGAGATACTCACAGTTAACAACTGACCAATCTCTGTAATCTGTATCATCATGTGATACTGTATCATCTACAGGCTCTGGCACCTCAATCTATCAAAAAAGATAAAAGACAGAAGCATTGAAAGACTTGTGGCCACAGTTGTTTTAGGCCAATAGCACTGTGCTTTGACACTGTTTTCAAAATACATAGAAAACAGACAAACTGCTTCTTATTGTTTTCAACAGGCAACTTTAGCAAATCATCTACCCCCTTTTCCAGATGTGTTTACGCATCACAAAAGGCTTCACATAATCTAGTAAAATTGTCAGACATTTTTCAGAGGTCAATCATTTAAAGCAATGGGCTGCAGTTTGTCTGATTTTTCACTGCTGTGTCAAAATGCAGTGTGCTATTGTCCCTAGGTTATAAATCTGTAAACATGGCAGCAGTGAGTAAAAGGCTAAAAGGCAGTACGTTATTTGAGAGATGATAAGGCAAGATTATGAGGTGTGTGGGTGCTGACAAAATAAAAACAAAAAAAGACAAAAGGTTTAAGGAAATACAAAGAAAGAGTTGTGTAGTTGAATATTTGCATATGATAAAATAGCCCAGGAGACTATTATGTTAAGTGCAAAAGGAAACAAAAAAATAAAATATACAAATAAAAGCCAAAACTGAGTAATAGGTAGTAGTGTTCTGGTACAAAGGGAAGAAGTGCAAAAGAGGAGATTGGAGAAGAATAAAAAATACTGCAGTAGTAGAGGCAGCTGGGTGAGGTGAACATCGTTTAATTGTTAGTCGGGGAAAAAAAAACAAATGCAGGATGCTCAATTGGTAAGTTTAAGGTTACAACCCAATTTATTGTGGTGTGTAAGTTGCAAAACACAATGTTTCAGAGGACTTTAGTTACCCCCTTATTCAGTGTTGAATGTTAGCCACATAATCTATAATGTAGAATTTAAAAGAATGTCAATCTCTTACAATTTACAGCAGGCTTGGATTATAAAGGTTAGTTGGATGGTGCTCTAAAGTGGTATTTAAAATCTTTAAGGGTTGGGATTTAAACTGTTGTCAAGACCCTGGGCTTTTGCAAGGCAGAAATCATGGGGCAGGGAAAATGTTGTCAGGCAATGAAGACAACTGGGAACAAAACAACTAATCATGTGACTTACCATTGGAAGACCCAGACCAGCTCTAGCCCAGTTGACAGTACATAGTTTGTCCCGCAGGGTAGAAGCTACTGGGCTTACCAAATTGCTAGGGGGAAAAACAGGTCCCTGACACGTTGGACAACGGTATCCAGCAGGAGCCGTGTTTGGAGGCAGCTGTGAAGCCAATTCATTTAAGCAGGACCAGTGGAATAAATCTGCAGAGAAAAAAATAATGCATTTTATATTTCCTACATGTTTTTCATTCACCTATCAAAGCGGACTGTGAAATAGTATGATAAATGAATTTGATGATTTCTGCAGTGCCTTTGTTTTCAAAACCCCACTGTATCCATTTTTGTGGCTTTAGGTTCTTAAGCCAAATATGTGTACTACAAGACTGGAAAAGATTTTTATGTCCTCCTCTAGTATGCTAGAATCAAAACTCCTAGAATGACTACTACAAGGAGTTCCTTTTGAAGTCAAACTGTGTTCAAGCCTAGGGCTCAGGGCTGTGGAGTTGGAGTCAGGTTATAAAAAGCTGTCTCCATCAGCATGCTAGCTCCAATCTGCAGAGATACAATTCCACCACTTTTTTTTAAAAAATTTGGTAAAACCAGTGAGAAACTTACCATAACATACCAGTCTTGCAGTCTCCTTGGAGGAAAGAAGTGTGTTACAGAGGCGACAGTTTGGGTTGTAATCACTGTCCTGAAGCCACTGGAGATATGACTGAACAATGCACTAGGTAAGGAAATGTAACAATAATACAAAGTCAAACAACTGAACCAATGGTATAAAAAAAAAAAGTTTATACCTCACCAAAAGTTGTTGAAGACAACAACATTTCAGTGGATATAATTCAATAAATGTAATGCCTCAGTAATCTGGGATATTGAGTTAATGCAAAGGTCATATGTGATAGTTTAGAAAATAATGTACAATGAAACTTTTGTGTTGTGGAGGTGTTACAGATGATGGTTTCAAAGGTTAACTTGCACAGAGAACCACATCTCAATCTTTTTAATGTTTAGGTTTAAATATTTTTTTGAGAAATAGAAGTCTAACAGTTTTAAAATTTCCATCTGTAACCTTCACCTTTAGAAACAGTGTTAAAACCTACATTCTTTATTAAAATTTGCATGTGCCTCACACTACACCACTGTCAATTTCCAAGAACTGGATTTACCTTTGCATGATTTGCCACCAGACAATGCTCACAAACATTTACACGGTGCTCAAAGCAAAATAAATTGGTCACTTTTCTTTTTGGACATTTACACAACCCCATGGTGACACGGACACCTGCTGAGAACAAAAAGATATGCTCTAAGAAAGAAGATAAACAACATGCTTTTTTTTTTTAGATATTTTAGTATTTGTACTCTTGCATTGTAACCATGGGTGTATGCAGAAAACTTTCTGGGGGGCAGGGAGGCTCGAAGTTTTTATCATAACAAAATAATCAGTCTGAATTTTGCCAACAATAATTTGATCACACATAAATTATGCCACCTCCACAGTACAGTGAACACTAATAAAATCAGAATGTCACTATACACAATCACAAGAAAATAGTATAGTACAGTAAATGTACAGAAATGTCTGTTACATGTACAGCTAACATTTAATTAGTACTAAATAGGGCTTTAAAACACTTTTTATTTAAATAGCACAGAATATTTTTCAGCACTCGGGGAAAGCTAGCCATTCACTTAGGTATCTGACACAGTAGCACTAAAATCATGAGAATAACATGCAATCTCTATACAGATGCCAATCTGGGTGGAACTGAACTCAGATCACAGTGCTCACCTCACACTATGGGACACTCAAGGCCCACTCTTCTTCTTATCCCGTATATCTGAGTTCTTCATTTAATCGCTCCTTTTCTAAGGCTGTAACTGTACCACTTTATAGTGTTATTTCTAGAAATTTTTCTTTTTACACCCTACTCTACTGCTCCCTGCCACGTCTCTTCCGGGTGACAGTGACAAACCTAGACTCGTCGCGCATACTAATGACACCATTTCCGCAACAAAACTAATGACACGAGTGGGCGCGTCATTTCCTGTTCCTAGATTGAGCGGGCGCGGGCATTTCGAAAGAGTTCTTGTTGCTTCTGCTGACGGAAAAGCTGAACTTAGTTTCATTACTTCTATACAGATGTTCCCAGCGTTCTGTGGGTGTAATGCCTACAGCTTAACTATAACATAGCTAAAGTTTCATTACTTCTATACAGATGTTCCCAGCGTTCTGTGGGTGTAATGTCTACAGCTTAACTATAACATAGCTAAAGTTTCATTACTTCCATACAGAAGTTTCCAGCGTTCTGTGGGTGTAATGCCTACAGCTTAACTATAACATAGCAACTCTGTACAGGCGAACTCAGTGTGTCATGTGAATCTATAAATCTAGATATTAACGAACGGAGTATAGGAGCTATTCACATGCTGAACATCTGCCTAATGTGTGTCTGTGCAGAGGGAGCATTGGTGGCAGTGAAATCCTGTGTGTCCTTTCTTTTCCAATTGACACTTCTGGTTATGTAAGGGTTTCTATTACCTGGGAACTAACTGGACCTGCTGTTTTACTGCTACATGAAGAGGAGGCCTACAGACGGAGCCAACCATCCAGAGGACAATCTTACTAACATTTTTTTTCTAGTAGTACATAATATCTTAATAGAAAAGACTTTAAGAAAGCATCATGTCTGAACGCAAGAAAAGAGGCAGCAGCACAGAGGCCCAGAGAGGAGTTGGTGAGACCTTGGGTTTTAAATGGGTGAACTTGGGATATTGTCTTGCCAATACCTAAAGCTGATTAATTATTTCAAAGTTTCAAAAAATTTTGAAATGTATAATTATTTCAAGCCTTTTTGTATGTGAACACTACATTTATTTATAGATAGCTGCAATCTACAATGATGATTGATATAACAAAACTAATGCAAAATTATGCATATATATTTCCTGAGTTGTTTTCCCATTTCACATCTATTAAGATTAATATGTTTTTGAATTTCCTGCTCTTAAGGTCAGGGGTATTTAAAGTGATACTGACATTTGTGGATTTTTTCATCATTCTAAAGATCATTTAAAGTTACCCATAAGTCATGTATTTGTAATTTTTGTCAGTGTCTGTGAGCTATAAAAAAAAAAAAAAAAGAAGCTGATTCTGATCTGTCAGTTTTTGAGGCTGTCAGTGGAAGTGGGGCTTCGATTTTGTTTAACATATCTTAATCCAGACCCTTGATTTTGCAGGGTCAGGTTGCTTTGCTTTGTTTTGCTTAATCGGCTGCAGGTGCTGTGAACATTCTAATGAACAAAGCTAGCCATATACATTGAAATGGAAGGGTTTCACTAATGGCTTCTTAAAGACATTTCATGGAATATTTGCAGTACTTATAAACTCTGTTACAAACATGGACAATTCAGTTTAATTCACATGCCACTTAGATACAGCAACAAAGATGATTGACATATATCATGGTCATTTTCAGCTCGCTCAGCTTTGATGTGTAAGTAACACAAAAGAGTGCATCAGCTTTTTTTTTGTTGTGGGTGCAGAATTTTGGTTGCAGACCATAAGCACAAACCACTGAGACAAATTTATTTATTTATTTTTTTAAAGTCAATGTTTATAACCAACAACAATGCTAAGAACCTTACAAAATAGTACAAAGCAGCATTTTAGGTGGTTGCAGCTATCCATGTCATGGGAACTGAAAGTATGGCTGTCAAAGATGGAGTCTTGTATCCGTTCCAATGTGAAGATGTCTAAGTTAGAGGAGATGGTAAAGTTTCAGCTGTGTTTTTGTCATCAGTGATCTAGTGAAGTTGTCATCAATGTCCATGTCTTTAGTAGTGGTCTATGATTAATCTGGGTTATAATAGGGGAGTTTAGGACTAGTTACATAGAGAGGAAGTAAGGAGCAATTAAGCCATACAGCGCTGTGTAAATTTGTGGCACTTTGTAAATAAAATTATACATACAATAACCCATCAATGAATGATGCCACGAAAAATTATCAGGAAACAAACAATTTTGGGTGACGGAAAAATACGATCTTTTTAGAGGTAGCTCCCGAATTAACTATTTCTGTTCCACACATCACATTTGTCAGGCCTTGTCAATCACAAAACTCACTTGGTTTTTAAATCACAGTTAGGAAATTTGCTAGCCACTTGCCAATTGCATAATGATTTTGCTATGTTTGTGGATTGATGCAGTGTAATACTCTTGATTGCATATTAGAATCTATCTTGATTATCCACCCAGCACATTTATTTTATGGATAACTGAATTAGCAAAACATCCACCTTCTTTGTTTATGCAAACTCACTTTAGTAAGAGTGCCAAATCTACTTTAAAAGTTTCCTTTTGCATGGAATCCCCATTTATCTAAACCATAGCGGTTTTATTACCGTTTACCTTAAAATAAGTGATTGTTGGTTTATATGCTGCTCAGAATATTATAATCTCCTCTCTAGACCACCTAAAACTGTTGTTTTCTGTGAAACATTTGACACAATATTTTTATATTTTTATTATATATGTGTGTTCTAGAAAGCTCAGTTTAAAGAAAATGTTTGCAATCTGCATAGCAAGAGACAGGCTAGAAAGAAATACAGTACATATCAAGAAATAAACTTCAAAAGGAGGATTTTTACTGTTGCTGCATTGGAAATCTGGCAAGCCATTCCAAAGAACAATATTCTTGTGTCATTGGAAATCTGAAATAGAGGTTCTACTTTCAAATGCATTGTCTGAATTGGATGTTTAGACTGTGAAGCCCATACCAATATAAAACTAAGAATGCCAATCTTGTGTTTTCATGTACAATTGAGTTATAATTAAAATTTCAGATTAAAAATATGTATTAAAGTAGCAACTGGATTGTTTTGCCCTTTATGAATGGAGACTTCAATCTTGTATGTTGTTTTTCCCTTTATAATTTTGCAGGTATTATCTCTCCACCTAAAAGAAGGTCCCAGAGGAAATCCTCTTCTACAGATAGTCCTGTATGTATTTTCCTTTATTATACAGATAGATTTCTGTGATGGTGTTTCTAATTTGGGATATTTAAAACAGTTAAATGGGGCATTGATTGGTGTTTTAGATTTTTATCCTTTAATACTTCGTTTTGAAAGTTTTGGTGCAGCTGTGTTGCATCTCAACTCAGGATTCATAGAACATCTTTTATAATATCTGTATGAAATTAACTTAGGTTATTTGGATTTGTGAAGCATCTGAAGTAAAGGATTTTATTACACTTGCTTATAATCCCAGCTCATTTTGTACACAAGATTAACCAGTGACCTATTATTGGCCCATAATAGATTGTTTTCCTACATTTATATATTTTAGAAGTTCATTGGTTTTCTTTGGTTTGCTCAAGCAAAGCCGTTTTAAATAACCAATTCTACTGCAATCTGTTGAATCTTTTCAACCAGGTACTTTAGGCCAGAGCCACTCTAGTGTTCATTAAAAGCACAGTCTTATTCCCTATTGCCCATCCCTGTTTCTTCTGAAGGAGTGCAATGCTGTCTGATCAAAGCCTACACGCTACATACAGTATTACACTCTTTTTAGCAAAGGAATTTGCTTGCATTTCTTCTATTTTAATTAAAGGGCTCAAAATAGTGAGTAGCACTGCACTTTTAGCAGAGGTGGCCCAGTCAAAATGTAATCACTCAAGGATAAGGATATGTTTAAATTTAAAAATAACTGAAACTCCCTAACATTCCTGATAACAAATGCTAGTAGCCTGACAAAATTGCTGAACTGGACTTTTTAATGAAAACTATGACATAGTGGGAATAACTGAGATCTGACTGAATGATAGCTATGACTGGGCAGAGGGATAGTTTGTACTGGAAGGATCATAAATGCCAGAAGGGGGTAGGGGTTTTCTGACTAACTAATAAAATACTAATGGGGATTGCTTTAAGCCTCCAAATATAACAGAGAAATTGTTAGGCGAGGTAGTAATGTTGTTTTTTTACTTCCCAAATATTAATTGGGAAACTAAAACTTGTGGATCTCATAAGGGAATCAGTAAAAAGTAGATGTGCTCTAGGGGTACTGAGTTTATGCACTATGGCTTATGTACTTCTGTTATAGTACAATATGGAAGAACAAAAAACAGGTAAAGGAATAGTACAGAGAAGGTAGTGTGTAACCACTGTTGTTTTGATCACTTTCACTTGAAAAAGGGCTCTTTAGCCAGAAACATGTCCATGGTATTTGCATCATTAAAATTACAGTGGTTACATTACCTTCTCTGTGCTATTTAATACATTTCCACTTATCTTTCAATAGAATATTTTGTCAAGTGGCCACAAAAACAAACTAATGATAGCTTAGAAATGTACCTAACCTCATTGACTAAACCAATGTCCTTTTAAAGGAGAAATAAAGCTGAAAAAAAAATCTATATTAAATATCTTATAGTAAGCTCCAGCGATGCACTCCCAGCTTCATCTGTGCTCTCTCTTCTCTGCACAGAGGCAGTCTTCACAGCCCGAAGCTGCTCATTCTTACTGTCGCCGGCGGTGAAATGGAGCAATGACGTGATCACGCTCATTTCTCCCCCAGTGAGAGCTCTCCTCTCACCGGGGCACAATGAGAGTGATGACGTCGTTCCTCATTTGCATAAGGGGCAGAGCTTAGCGCCGGCTCTGTGACAGCCTAAGAGCTGTGAAGATTTCCTCAGTGCAGAGAAGAGAGAGCACAGAAGAAGCTGGGAGTGCATCGTTGGAGCTTACTATAAGGTATTTATTTAATATAGATTTTTTTTAGCTTTAGTTCTCCTTTAATGATGAGAGTATAGATACTAAATGGGATTTTTTTTAAAGCGATTTTAAATATTTTTTATTAGAGGTACAAACCTTTTGACTGTAACTTGAAATAAGATAAAACATACATTGATATAAGGGAAATAAATACAAAAAAAGTGAACCTGCAAAGGTTAAAAAATTAAAGGCTATGTAAACCGTCTAAAGAGAAGCCCCATTTACTTATTGTCAAGCAATAAAGCGATTAAGAAACTCCTGACTTGCCTCTTAATTCAGCAGAACTCAAGATCCCCCTGTAACTGCTTTGTCTTTGTGAACAAGTTCCCTGCTGTGTGTAACCATGCCCCCTCCTTTCTTTGACTTTCTCTCGCCACAGCCTGCAGAGGCAATCAAACAGCTTTGATCTGCACATGCTCAGGGTTAGGAACAGGCTTTTTAGATAAAGAGAAGGGAAAGGGATTCCACACAAGAACCTACTCTCTGTATAGTGAGTGATGTCACTCAGGGGCGGGGCTTATGGGCACTAGACAGGAAGAGCCTGTATACAGAAAGGCTGTGGAAGCAGGGCTGTTTAAACAAGAGACAAGTACTACTGATAACAAAATCTTTTTTTTTATATTTTAATGTTTAGATTGGCTTTCTATATGTATACATGTCAAATAGAAATAATGCTTTATTCAAACTTTTCATTAAATGTTGCATATTAAATGGGCGTATTTTGTGGCATTGATACACCTTTAAATTTTCTTTATTTCAGATCCCAGAGCCTGTTGTGAAACGATTCATCAACATCAAGAAAATAATGCCAAGAAAAACCCTGGTAATGAAAAACTCATAGCTATTGTTATTTTGCATTGTAGGGCAAATACAGAAGTATAAACTCGCCTGGTGTACTAGAACATTTGGTCAGGAACAATAAATATATGTTGCACTGTTCTTATGGTATATTAAGAACATCTTAACTGTTTTATTAAAATTTATACTGCAGGACAATGTGATTGCTATGTGTGAAGAAAAAGAATATCAACTATTATGTCACTGTATCTTTAATTTCTTGCTAGTTGTCTGCAAACTGTGTAGTCATCTTAAAAGTCTATGATTTAGCACCAGGGCTGTGGAGTCGGTAAGCCAAAGCCCCGACTCCGACTCCTCAATTTCCCCTAACTCCGACTCCCAACTCCACCAAAATGAGCACCGACTCCGAATCCACAGCCCTGTCAGGGCTGTGGAGTCTGTAAGCCAAAGCCCTGACTCCGACTCCTCAATTTCCCCTAGCTCCCGGCTCCGACTCTGACTCAACGACTCCGACTCCACAGCCCTATTTAGCACATGCATATACAGGTTGTCTCATTCTTCTACATAAAATATATATATATTTGTAATTTGTTTTATTTTGTTTTCTACCATTTTCATTATGTTGAATCTGTTTTTCTGACAGAAGTTGTGAATAGTAGGAGACTAGCTCTAATTTCTGATTGCATATCACTTATTTTTATCAGCAAACTGTCACCAGTGCTGGCTCCCAGTCCACACCCAAGGTTAGTTCTGTATGCATGCTTCTAAAATTCTTTCTAAATTATAGCATATTCTTGTTGAAAGGTAATTGGTTTATTTTTTAACAGAACAAAAGGGTATTATTATCCCCAATTCCATAATCCCTAATTAATCATGAAAAAACACCTAGCTGCTTGATTTAAACAAATTATTTTAGGCAGACGCTCTTACAAATATGGAAAATTATATCTGTTAGAATGCTAGCCTGTATATGGTAATATGTGATATCAATTTTGCACAGGGTTACTAAGGAGAATGCAGACCTTTTGCATTATATGTAATCAATATGAATAGAAAGAAGAAGTATAAATGGATTAAACCACTGTACATTTAATAGTGTACCATAGCAATGACCTGTTTTGGGCAAAGCCCTTTATCAAACTGATTTTCCATTCATTGCCTTGTAGAAGCACTCACCTGGGAGCAATTTGTTCGTTTTTTTTTTTATGTGATCATTGTGGTGGGCGTTTCACAAAGTGTGACAGTCCCAGGGAAATCATGGCCATTCAAATTTTTCCTTTGCCCCCCCCACGTTTTTATATAAAGAGTAGTCCCCTTAGAGAAGTAAACATCTAGTAAGTCATATTGTGTTGTGGAGTTTTATTACTTAGTGAAATGACTTGGTTCTCACTGAGGCAGTGCACATTCTTGTGTTCCATAGATTTGAATGATTGGGGAGAAGTAATTTACCCGATGAAAGCTCCAAAATTTTTGAAGACCTCTCAAAAAGAAAAAAAATCCTTGTTTTGCACAGAAAGAAAAATATTTATTATATTATTATATAATTCTTCCCTGGATCAATCCACTACTAGTTCCATAATACTCACTCATAATCGTTGCTCTTACAGTAAAGAACCCCTTTCTATGTTGGTGTAGAAACTTTTTTTTCTGCTAAACACAAAGGATGCCCATTTGTTATATTTACAGATCTTGGTATAAATAGATTGTGGGAGAGATCTCTGTACTGACATGTCTAATCTGTTTCTCACTTCTGATTTTATTTCTTTTGCTATCAGGTTTCAAATGTTGCAGCAGCTCCACGTAGAAGTTCTAGAGTAAGTTCTATTTAAATTGCAGAATTACTTACAATTGGATAAAGAGCTAGACACAGATATGGCAAACCCATTTGTTTAATATATAACAGAGCAAGTAGCATAATTATGCATCAATCACGTTATTTCTAAAGACATTCCTCTTGTTGATTTTTTGATCACTTAAATGAAAGTCTTTCCCATTCAGGTCTGTGATAACTGAATATCTATGTTTTCTCTTTGAAGTTTGATTCAGATACATTAATGAATCTACAGCATGCTGCTATTTTTGGTCAGATCTGAGCAGTCATCGCATTCAGGTCTATGAAGGTGCATGAAATCTGATTGTACATTTTTACAACTGATTGGCTAGGATGAAACCATATTTTAATATTAATACAAAAGTATGAAAAGTTGAGATACAATGCATGCAAAAGGTTACCCCCGCCAACTCACTGCTATTCACCCTTTTAACTCTCACTGGAGTGCATTACTTTATATTGATCTCTGTACGGTCTCTCTGCAGATTTCCCCAAAGACCCAGAAAGAAAACTCAATTCCTGAAAAGTCCATCATGCTACCAAAAGATGTCGTTAAGCCATTAGCACCTGAAATAGACGTCCTTTCACCTATTCCGATCAACGTCCAACTGTCTCCTAGCCAAAATAACAGGGACCTAGTTATGTCCCAGAAGGTTCGGCGTTCTTATAGTCGCTTGGAAATGTCAATGCACAGTAGCTCCTTTTTGTACAGCCCCACAAGGAAAAGTGACTCTTCAGATACATCCACCCCAAACTCAATCCCCAAATATGGACGGAGATCTCTGTTTGGGTTTGATAAACTGCTGAACTCTGAAATAACTGAAGAAGAAGAGAAAGCAGTGAAAAAAGATTTAGTAAACCTGCAGAAAAGTTCTAATGAGGGCACTACAGTATTAGATGAGCCTGACCACAATATTCCCGGGGTTGCAGTGATCAAACAGAAAAGAAAGAAGAGAAAAGTGCCACTTATAGAGGTGATATGATGGTTATTATGATTCGCTATGAGAGTAGGGAATTTTTGTGAAAGCAGCAGCAGAGGAAATTATCAAAATCTAGCCAGCTATATAAATCTCAAACACTAAAACTATTAGGTTTGGGGTTTTTTGGGGAGTAAAAATACTGACATTTTATCCTTTTTAATTCTTATTTTTATTTACTTTTTATGCCTTTTTCTAACTTAAAGAAGAACTAAGGTTCCCTAACCATAACTGATATGCTGAAAGTACAGGGTCTACCAGGTTAAATCCACTATATTATGAAGCAGCAAATCAGTACCTTTGGGCTGTAGTTCGATCTTATAAAACTGCTAGTATCTCATGGCTGCCATGTTGGATCCTCATATGCTAATGAACCTGGACATGTCATCACACATTAATTGGTTGGGAATTGTCACATGATCCATTAAAGGCAAATTCTTGCAGCTTTAGGAGAAGCTTGTAAAAATTACTTTTGCAAATGCTTTTCGCTTGTTTAAATATAGCATAGTGGTTAAGTGCTACATATTTTATATGGAAGGTTGTTGGTTCAAATCCCATTTTTTGTTTTTTTAAATTATATTTATTGGCTTAGTAAATCCTTTATTTGTTAACAAAATCACTTCACTGTATTCACAAAATAGAGGTACCACCTTATTTAGTGATAACAAATAAATAAAAATCAGGATTTGAACCAACAACATTCCACATGCAAAACATATGCCTTAACCACTATACTATATTTTCACAACATAGAAGGATGCAAGAGCATTTATTATTTATTCCTCCTGTCATTCTAACTGCCAAGTCAGTACACACAGTGCTGGTTTTCACAAATGCAGTAGTTTTCTCTGCAGGGGGTAGAACTAAACTTCTACAATGGCTGCCTTGTACTTTTAAAGTAATGCAGAAGATAATGAAGTCATAAACTTGGAAGGGAAAGATTGTGTTTTTTATGTTGCTGGAATGTAGGCTTAATGAACAAATGTAATTTATTAGGAAACTTTAGTTCCTCTTTAAATACTAATTATGTTAGCCATCTCATGCCCTTCTCTGTAGCTTACGATCACCCTTTCTACACCACCATACTATCTCCCTTTTTAATTTATTCCTTACCATTTAATACCTTCTAGTTTATTCCTTATCCTTTCTCTCCCCCCCCCCCCTTTTATGTAGCTACTGCTTGCCAATTCTCTATTCTGATATTCCTTTCTAAGTCACCCTGCTCCTTTTTTAAATTTACCAAATCTTCCTGTTTAAAATTCATACCAGTCTATTTCATTGTCTGAATAAAGTGTACATTTAATCAGCTGAACACTATATTTAAATACATAATAAGTTTAGGTGCTAATGCCAACTTCAATCAGTTACAACTATTGATTTTTTTTTTTTTTTTTTTTATTGTCCAATTTGCTTGTTCTCTGATATTTCTGTCCCTTTAATTATTTTCAATTCTCTTTACTAGAAATCAGACTTGGATGAATGGGCTGCCACCATGAATGCAGAATTTGAGGAAGCAGAAAAATTTGATCTTCTTATTGAATGATTGGAACTGAACTGCAACATTTGTGTGTATTTGTAAATAGACCAAAAACACTTTTTTCCAATACTGTGATGTAGATTCTACTTACTTTTGTCTTTTTTATATATATATATATTGAAGGGTGTGTGCATAGTTCCATATTAGTGTCTAGGTTATGGTAAAAACTATGCACAATTTTATCTGGAGATAATACAATATTGTATTTCATATCAGAGTGTATAGAACAAACTAATCTGAATTGGTAGTAATAATTACAAAAAAATTAATGAGTTTTCTTTATTGTTATGGTTACCCTCTTTACCCATACATTTATATGTGGCAGAAGAAGGAGGTAAATACATCTAATGTAAATGTAAGGTGAGTCGTACTGTTGCCTAGCTTTCATGTATTGTGACACTGCCATACCAAATGTGTCCAGATTGTTTTTATTATTTAACAATTGAGGAAAAAACCTACTCCAGATTAAAAGGATGGCTCAATTTATCAAAGCATTGAATAGTGTCACACTCCAGTTCTAAGAAAGTGTCATCTAATGCAGGTGCATTTAAAACAGTTTATGAAAAACACAAACCAAAGTAAAATAAATCCTTTTTATCATTTATATGGCTGGCAAAAAAAAAAAAAAATCTGTAGCCATATTTGGTTTCAGTACTAGTTCTATAATCATTTTTTTTTTCTTTTAAATTTTAATGAGCTTTTTGAAGATTTTAAAGGTACTGTATTTTTCACTTCATAAGACGCACCTAGGATTTTAAGGAGGAAAATAAGAAAAAAAAAATTCTGAACCAAATGGTGTGCTAAAATATACCACCCCTCCCCTGCCTGCCTGCCCTCCCTCCCCTCCTGCCATCCCTCCCCTCCTGCCATCCCTCCCTTGCCTTCCTGCCCTGCCTCCTAACCTCACCCCAGCATTCCAGTGATGCTGATCCTCTCAGCGCTTCTCTGCACACTGAAGTAAGGTCAGCGGGACGGCTCTCCTCGACGCCTTCGGGTCTTGTCAGCAGCTGTCAGTGAATAGAGCAGACAAGACCTGAAGGCGCCGAGGAGTGACGTCGTGCTGAACTTCAGTAGGCAGAGAAGGGTGAGAGCAGAAGCATCGCTGGAATGCTGGAGGTAGGTGAGCTTGCTTTTCTTCAGCCTCTGTGGGGTGGGGGGGACTTTTTTCTTTTGGGGGGAAAAAGTGCGTTTTTATGAAGCGAAAAATACGGTAACTATTTTATAATTTACTTACA
>JAKJJM010073533.1:0-10497 GCA_021901965.1 Pipa carvalhoi
CAAACCCCCCCCCCCCCCTTCCCCGTGTCCCACAGCAACTGAAGAAAAGGAGTATTCGCTCCTTAAGACGCACAGGCATTTTCCCCAGACAGTTAAGCCAATGTCATTGTATTTTTCCTGTTCGAACAAAGCAACCTGGAAAGCTCTAAGAGATTTAAATTATTTGGTAATTTTTGGTAAAAATTGTCACGATTGCGACTTTATAATGGTAGAATTGTCGCAGTCGTGGATTTATAATGGGAATCCACTGTTTGCGAATTCGACAGTTGAAGTCTCACTTTAGAAAATAACCCCCATAAAGTTAAAGGAATTTCTTTCACAGAAGTGACAAATAGTGGACTTCCTTTCTTACACTTTAAAAAGAGACTGAACAGAATGGTAAATAACTTTGTACTGGTCCAGTCAGAATACTTTTTGCCTCTTATTTTAAAGGAACACTTTTGTCGCCAAAAGTTATTTGCCTGTCTATTTGTCACTGTTAAATGTTAAATAAATGTTTTTCGCAGTTTATATTATTTATTAGTTTCCATACTTTTCAATTTAGAGTGAGTTCATTACAGAATCTCCTTCTCTCTGTTTGGCATCTTAAGTCAGGAATTTGAATGAAAGGCTTGAGAATTCTGAGTAAGCAATCAGAATTTTGCAGGTGTGTAACCTCAGAGTTACTATCCACCTGCTTCTTTGTGATTAGTTTATTTCAAAATTCTCAAGCCCGTGGATCATGTCAGTGGTATGAGATTTCACTTTGATGGGCTGAAAGGGAAGTAGGTAAAAGAGGAGGGCCTTCTGTAAACTAAGAACTGAAGAAAATGAGTAAATAAGTTTTATTTAACAAAAATCCATGTTTTGTATTTAACCGTGGCAATAAGATGCACAAAAACATGTCCAAGGCTGGACTATTCATTTGCTTTCTTCTCTGTAGTATAACTTTCCTTACTTCAACTTCGCTTTGTGTTGTTACATAGAAAAATGGACTCGGCACACTCTGAAAAATGTAAAATTTAAGCCTTTTTGTGCTGATTGCAGTTGTGTATCTACATTGCCTCATATCTCCAGACACCAATACAAAAAAAGTAGATGCACATTTATTGTGACATTTCAGTGCGGCTATTACATCTTCACTAGACAAAACACTGCATCTGTTCATTTACCTACTGCTTTCTTTATTATATAAATCTGAATAGAGACAATGAACATGCTGCATTGTAGATGGATACAGTGTATTTGAACAGTGGAAAGCATTGTGCAATAATACAAATCACTTATGTTCTGATAACGGCTAGAGTTACCCGCATAAACTGAAATTCATTACAAAAGAGAAATATCAGAGAAAGTATAGCAGGGACATGCATGTAAATTGAATGCAGCATTAAAATATGTGTAAACTGTTATGTTTTTAGCTCCAGTGCTGCCTTCTGCTTTCAATACCTAGACATTCTTTTCACTTCCTGTTCCTGTTGGATTTGCAGCAAATTGAGCATGCACACAAGCAGAATTCTGATGTAAAACTGCTACTGCACTTGCTGAGATTGACAAAAATCCAGCAGGAAGTGAAGAGACTGACTTGGTGTTGAGGTGCCGGAGCCTAAGGGGGTCATTCTGTAAAGTCCGAATTGTAGTGTAAAGGTCCGAATTCACCAGCTAAAGACAGTCTCAATAGACTGCTACTGTCACAGTCGCGACTTTATAATGAGAATTTTGTTGCAGTTGCGACTCGACATTGGAAATGTCAAAGATGGAACTTTAAAAAAAAAAAAAAGTCGCGGTTTTATAATGGGAGAATCGTCTCGGTTGTGACTTTATAATGGGAATCCGCTGTCTGTGAATTCGACAGTCAAATTCTCACTTTACAGAATGACCCCCTAAAACCGCTATCAGTAAGCATTTTCCCCCCTTATAATAACCCCTAGTAATATAAAGCTTTAGCTCCACTTTAACATGCATTCTTTGCATTATGATATTTCCTAGCGAAATTTTTTTATTTGGTTTTTCTTTCCATCAGTCAGCGGCAACACAGAACAATGCCTGAAGTAAACACAGACTCCTTGGACAAGCAGCAGGTGATGCTGCTGTCAGAAATGTGCATCCTTATAGATGAAGATGACCAGAAGATTGGAGCAGAAACCAAGAAAAACTGTCACCTTAACACCAACATTGATAAAGGTGTGCTTTATCTTATAACTTACAATCGTTTCATCACACCTGGGGTTTACAGATGTTAGCACCATAGTCTAGTTATAAAAAATGTGCTGTAACCCCCAACATATATTTTATTTAAGAGTGAAATACAGTTTGTGATGCTGGCCATTTTAAAGGAACAGAAATCCTTTTTATAGATAATATATATGAAGAGCTCAATGGAAAAATGGCCTAAGTCCAAAAATGTATATTTTTAGAAAAACAAAGTTTGTATTGGACTTAGGCCGTTATTCTGTTTGAATAGAAATTCTTCTGTATTGAAATATATGGACTTAGGCCATTTATCCCAAGTACCTTTCTAACCCAGTGAATAGAACAAAGTACAAGGAAACTTTCCAAAATATAATATGAAAAAATGTGGGCTTAGGCCACTTTTCAGTTGTCCCCTTCATATTTAACTTGAGTTTAAAAAAGGTCCATGTTGCTTGAATGAAACCTATAGCAGGGGTCCGCAAATGCCAGGCTGCAGACCACTATCAGTCCGCAGGCTCCTCCGCACTGGGCCGCCTGATGGTGACGAGCGCACATGTAGCATGTCACCGTCATGCGGTTGTCAGTACTCATTGGCTCTGCCCACCCTCACCGGTCCGTGAAACCTTTTCTGGGTCCCCGATTCAGAAAAGCTTGGGGACTGCTGATCTATAAACACTACACAGTTAAGAGTCCTTAGGAATATCCCCATGCCCTAAAAAGACAAAAAAAACTGGATTGTGATATAAGCACTTTAAGTAACTAAGAATGAGGATCTATTCTCTTTACTTCATCAAGAAATATTTTCTACTATGCAAATGTTTATCAAGAATGCTTGATTTATTTTAAATGTGTTTTAACCTTCAATTGTTAAAGTGCACTTGTCACCTCAAAAACAGTAATCCTAATTTAGATTGCACTACAGAAATAAACGTTTTTGTAATATACAAGTATATTACAAAATATTTTATACATATGATATTATTCATTATTATTGCATATTGCACTAGATTTTTGTATTTTTTATTCTTTTTGAGCGCTACCATCTTCTCCTTTGGAATACTGAATTTTTAAAAATGCCATCTCCCTTGTCTGTCAGCCCCGCCCACCCCCAACTCGTGTCGGGCTGACAAGGGAGATGGCAGAGAGGAAAAGCTGCTCAAAGGTACATTTTTAAAAATACTTGTATATTACAAAAAATGTTCATTTCTGTAGTACAATCTAAATTAGGATTACTGTTTTTGAGGTGACAGGTGCACTTTAAGGTTGGTGTTAATTAATCTTTAAATATATATTTAACTGTAGTAAAATACATTTTGTAAAATAAATGTTTGTTTTCCTACCCAGGAATGTTACATCGAGCATTCAGTGTCTTCTTGTTTAACTCTGAAAATAAATTATTGCTGCAACAAAGATCAGATGCAAAAATCACATTTCCAGGTTTGCATTTTTGGCAATACTATTAATATACAAATAAAACGAGTTGTTTTTTTGTCAGTTTAAAGAAGTGATAAAGTAATATTTATGTCAGTACCAATAAATATCTAATCTGTAACTGTATAATTTATTTTTTGCATGTTTTAATTCGTTTTCTAAAATATTATTGCAGTAAATGCAAATGGATTAAACACTTTTTTTTTTTTTTTAATGCTGAGGTTATCTTGTACTGTTGTTCAGTAAACTGCACAGCTGTTGCCAAGATCACAGACCCTAAAAACCAAGCATGAGAATTGTGATCAGAAATGTTAATATATACCACAAAAACCTTTAAAAAAAAAAAAAAAAAAAAAAAATAAAATCAGGGTGTCTAGGATAAATATTCTTGGCTACATACAAATAGTTATGTATAATGTCACTTTCCCTTTATAAAACTAATTTTGTTTATAGAATAAAGAAGATCATAGTATGAAGACTGGCACCAAAGGGTTATTTAGGATAAATACTAACCTTAAAGAAATCCGTAAAGGTACATGTCTAAAACAGATTAGGTATCTTGCTATTTAAGTATGGCCTACTTTTATTTTGTTATCTAGGCTGCTATACAAACACCTGCTGCAGTCATCCGCTTAATACTCCTCAGGAAACAGAGGAACAAAATGCCATTGGAGTTAGACAAGCAGCACAGAGGCGTTTAAAAGCTGAACTGGGAATACCAATGGAACAGGTGAGTTTTATATTTATAGGGTGGTTTATTGGCTAAAGTGCGACTGCGCCTATCGAATTCACTTAATGTCAGATTATTAACATCCCCAGCATAGCGTTACAATTTCCTTCTCTTTACTCAGTAAGCAGCGAATAGGCTTGGTGAGCAAGCAAAACGATGACTGATGCTTGCTGATTTGTAGTGCAGTGTAGTCAGAATAGTAACAGGATGACACTTGGTCACAGTCGCCATTGTTACTTTTGAATGAATAGTGTCCTTATGCAACACTGGAGCACTGCCATCAACACCTTAATTTGCCACCCTGATCTGGCGAAGTCAAACAGGTGAATTCGGAGCAGTACGCCTGTCCTTATTGGCCACTTTGACAACTCCACTGCTTGGTCAATAGGCGAAATACCTGTGCACAGGCACGTAAAGTAATGCAAACAGCTTTATAAGTCTGCGGCCATTGGAAGTGTCCAAATTGATGCATGTTCGCCACATAGCAGAGTTTTCTCAATATGCAAATACTGGGAAGCGGCAAATAGACTCAAATTAAGACCGTTATGTGACTATTCGGACTTTAGCCAATGACAACCCATAGGGCGAAATTTATTAAAATCGAAAATGCCATTTTCGATTTCAGAATTCCGAACTCTTTTGGAATTTCAGATTTCCATTTGGTCTAGTAAATGTAACGAGCGTTGCTTCCATGCGAGCACCGTTCGTTACATTAGGCCGCTCAATGTGGCAGCCGCTGGGGAGACTCCTCTCTCCCCAGCGCTTCCTGGTTTGGCTAATCCAATCAGGAGCCGCTGACGTCACGGATGATGTCAGTGGCGGCCAATTCAATTGGCTGAGCGCTGCCATTTGAATTTAATGCCGCTTAGTCAAACCAGGAAGCGCTGGGGAGAGAGGAGTCTCCCCAGCGGCTGCTGCATTGATCAGCCTAATGTAACGAGTGGTGCTTGCATGGAAGCGAAATCCGAAATTTCGAATAAATTCAGAATTCTGAATTTCCGAAATTGAAAATGCCATTTTCAATTTTAAATAAATTTCGCCCATAGTCTCAGTGGCAATTTTCAAGTTTTTGATTGGTTTAAATTTGGGTTAATGTAAAGCTGGCAGTAATAATCTGGCCAAGTATGGCATTATCATGGCAAATAATGTGCTGCAGAGAGAAGGTTTACAGCAGACCAGTTTAAATATAGAAGGAGATTACTGCTTCTGCTTTTTATCCGTATGTGGATCCCAGCCATGAAGCTAAACATAACCTATCCAGCTTCTTGTTGGCTTTAAGATGACCCACACTCTAATGCCAGAAGTGTTCAGTGCACACCCTTTGACAGGAACTGGAGCAGATAATCTGCATCAGACCTGCATTATACTCTGCTGAATTCAGCATTGTTGCTGTTGGCATTAGAGTGAAACGTGGGGGGAGTTTAGCTCTTGTGTAATAAAGAATCTCCATAAAACTAAGGTCAGAGTTGAAAATGAGCTAAAGAAATGAAATAATAAAATGTTTTCCTACAGTTAAAGGGGAAGTTTGAGTACCAACTTAAAAAGGAACTCTCCCTTTGCCAAACACAGTGGTTATCTATCTCACACTACAAACATTAAGGGGGTCATTCCGGTAGGTCCGAATTTTCTGTCCCGAATTCACTTATAGTGAACTCCCATTATAAAGTCGCGACCGCGACAATTTTTTAGTCGCAGCCGCGACTTTATAATGGGAGTTCGCTATAAGTGAATTCGGGACAGAAAATTCGGACCTACCGGAATGACCCCCAAGTCTAATGAATAGTTCTACAGTGCCGTGGCTCAGTGGTTAGTACTGCTGCCTTGCAGCTCTGGGTTCAATTCCACCCTGGACTTCATCTGCATGGAGTTTGTGTGTTCTCCCCACATCTGTGTGGGTTTCCTTCCACATTCCAAAAACTTAAATCTGTGTGTGTGACTGAATAGAGAAACTAGATTGTAAGCTCCACAGGGCAGGGATTGAAGTGAATGATGAATCTCAGTAAAGGGTTGCGTAATATATCAGCGCTGTATAAATACAATCCAAAATACCAAAAAAAAAAAAAGAACCCAGTGTGGCATGTTTATCGCTAAGACCTTGTTCTTCCCTCATGGATGGTAAGGGGAGTAAACCCTTATGCTATTTCATTTTCCGGGGTGATAACAATTTAGGTGAAATTTACTAAAGTTGAAAAATCGTTTTCGACTAATAAATTTCGCCCATAGTGTTTGAAATCGTTACCTGTAAATTTATTTTATTTTGCCTTTTTACAGGTGATGCCAGATGAGCTTAAGTATCTCACACGGATTCATTACAAAGCTCAGTCAGATGGTGTTTGGGGTGAACATGAAATTGATTATATCCTGTTTGTGCAGAAGGACGTTGAACTAGATCCAGATCCAAATGAGATCAAAAGCCATTGCTATGTAACTAAAGCAGATCTCTCCCAGTTGTTGGAAAAAGCTAAACTAGGTGAAGTGAAGATCACACCCTGGTTCCAGCTGATAGCGGAAACATTTCTCTTTAAATGGTGGGACAATCTGCAGAACTTGAAACCTTTTGAGGATCATGATAAGATCCATCGCATGTGAAAGGGCAAAATCTGTACAAAATGACCCAAGGCCATGTGGAAATGGTTATCTCTTAATTGGAAATCCCTCTTAGCTATTTTGTTTTGCCTTTATATTAATGATATTGAGTGGACACTAGTTTAAAGGAGAACTATAGTGCCGATATAACTGCCCACATACATATAAAATTCCTTTATGCTAAGCCAATCGCTAACTTAAATAGTTTTAAAAAGGTTTAGTGAAGAAATAATACTTGCCGTTTGTTTACGATTAGATCTAATGAGAACTGACATTTTGTCCTCGCCCTTTCCCTCTTGCAAGTTAGGCAAAACGAGAAGAAAAAGCTGCCTAACTGCTATTGGTTAATCAATGTGCTGACCTTTAGGCGTCCTCAATCATACTTGGAATACAGGAGATTAGAAGCTGAGGCTCAGGAAAGCTAACTTGTGCGCAGGCGTTACATTAGACATTAGTCAAAAATGTCCAGGGGAGGGTGCCTTTTCATGGAAAACTGGCCAGTACAGGTCACAACACACATTTCCTACTATAGGAGTTTTCCAGTGCTGTGTAATAAATCATCCTGCTTCACAAGAAACAATTACTGGGAAGAAACACTTCTCACTAAGGTATAGTACTGCATATGTAAAGATGCAATCTGACTATAGTTCTCCTTTTCATAGCTTTTGGTGCATAAACATTTACAGTACGATTTTTACAATACAACTTACCCAGAATATAAATGCTAATGAGTGATTCATGTGGAATGTACATAACTGCATAATTTCAATAAAACTTTGAATTTCATAATGGATGAAACAGGAAGATGGCTTTAAGATAAACTGGGAAAAATCTAGGATTTTGGTGTGTGTATCTTTTAAGAGCTGTGTATTCCTTTAGTGTTTAAAGAGAAAATTTACTGGTCATTGGATTCAGATTCTTTTGTGTTTAAAGTAAGGGTTACATCTGTTTGGGGAAAAAGTAATTAAAGTCAAGTAATTAGGAGTACTGTAGTATTATACTTTATTAGGATTAACAGTTAAAGGTTCATTGTAATTTATAAAACTGAATTCGTACATCTTAAACCATTTTTCTGGTGTAATAGAAGCCAAGTGTGTGTGTGTAAATTTTTTTTTTATATATGATTTAGCACTAGGTGCCACTGATGCTTTATTTTTTTTTTTTTTTTCTAAAAATCAGAGGATCTGCATGGTAGGTAACCTTTCATAATTAAATATCCATATCAAGCTGTTGTCACAGTAAGACCCATGTCCATATCTTTTTCTTATTTTATTTAGAAAATATAGTCGTAGTAACCACTTTTGTCAAAATTCTGGATATTTTGAATTTAGTTAGGGTAAGAAATGGCTAAAAGTAACTTATCTCTCCCCGTCCCCCACAACCATCCATACATACTGTTTGACTTAGAATAAACCATTTGTAGGAAGTACACTTTTTTTTTTAATTTATTCTATTCGCATTCATTACATTAAATACATATTTCTAATGCATATATATATTTCTCCTTCCTTCATTTCTTACATTACGTAGAGGTAGCGGTCATTACTCTCCCCTCACACTGACATTGGTACAGTCCAGTCCTAAAGCTGTTGCTTGGAGATCAGCCTGGTGCCTTTGTTTCACGCTGCTGAATGAATATAAACTATTACAATAACCTTTCCATAGTTTCCCTTCTCTATCAGCCTTGCATACCAACAGAATTTCCCTTGTCTACCATTCGTACTTTGTTGCCCCATGAAAAGGGTCTTTCTTTTAACTACAGCAGTTACACGCAGCTTACTCGAAGCCCTGCATTGACACTGACTAAAGTTTCCTGGTGGGGACACCTAAATGACAATGAGATGGCAGAGGGGAAAGTGGGCTTTCAGAGGTGTGGTTTCCTAAACATGCACAAAGCCACGCTCATTATTTTCTAGATGCTCGAAAGGAAAGAGCTCCAGGAGAAGATGTGGATTTTTAAAGTAGGACTTGGGTATATTATTACTTATATTTATAAACATGAAGTACCTCTATGAATAATTTTACAGGGGGATTTTCCTACAGCCCAACATTCTGCTTTAAGATCTTTCTCTTTTATTTTTTTTTTAAACACTGAGATAACTACTCCTCTGTAAATGCAGTAATAAATATTGTTTGGGTACATACCAAACAAATTTGGCTTGAAATGTCGGTTAACGTTAATCCATTGTACAGATAACCTGTTAGCAGAGCTAAACCAGTCTGCAGTTTGGAAAGTGAACAGCACATTCCTTAAGGGAATTTCAGGACATTGATTCTCCATCTCTTTAAAATGTATTATTTACTCCATTCTGGAACTTGAGGAAGACACCAAAGAACTCCATGGCAGCATCCTTCTCAACCTATGCCACATCCACACTGGAACATTAACAGAATGTGTGGGCACTGGTTCATTCACCCAAACTGAAAACTAAACCAGCAAAAAAAAGAGATATATTAATAACTAAGTTATAGTAAGCTCCAGCGATGCACTCCCAGCTTCAGCTCTGCTGTATCTTCACTGCACTATGGAGGGCCCCCTTGCCAGAGTGAAGCTCCTCCCACACAGTATAATCGCCGGTGTATAAGAGCGTGTTTACATCATCATGCTAATTTCTCCCCCACTGAGAGCTCTCCTCTCACCGGAGCACAATGAGCCTGATGATGTAATTGCTCATTCTTAACCCTTATAGGTTTCTTTTCTGTCTCCCACACTGCTTTAAGCAGCTGTAATCGACTCAGTGGGAGTTAAAGCAGTAAAGAGGGAGAGGAATGCTGTAGCTGTAGGCTATGGCTATGATCAGATAAAGCCAAACCAGGAGAGAAGTAGTTAAGGACAAGGATAGGGAGGGGGTGCGAGCAATAAGATAGACCAGCAGCAGAGCAGGGAACACCTGGGAAGCAGCCCCAGGGCTGTGAGAGGGGAACTAGTTACAGTGCACACACCTTCAGTGACAGGCATTCTGACTCCTGCAATGGGATTCATTCACACACTTTCTTCAAAACCATTTGTACAGCAAACACAAAGTACACCTAAATAAATAAATACATCCTCATTTTACGAAAATAAATATTTGCAGTTATGATTTTAATTAGTCTTTATTCTATACATCAGCAGCTTAGCCCTATTATATATTAGACTATCATTAAAAAAAAGGATGTCCCTTTTAATTTAACAGTAGTTTACCTATTTAAAAAATTATAATAAACATTTTTGTTGTTTGCTGCTGCTTTAATTCTTTAGCCCTTATGAAAGTGAAAGTACCGGCAGAGTGTAGCAGTTACAGGCAGTGTATAGATAGTACTGGCAGTGTAGCAGTTACAGGCAGTGTATAGATAATACTGGCAGAGTGTAGCAGTTACAGGCAGTGTGAAGCTGATAAGCTGTAACTTCTTGCCAGAACTTCTGCAGTGATGTCACAGGTCAGGTTTACTATGCTTAATATATTCAAAATGGCTGCCATCACTGTGCAAAGCTGTGCAGACTTCAGTGGGACAGTGCAGAGACTACAGAGTGATTTTGGATTTTTTAATACCACCATTTAGGAGGCAGGTAGGTGTACTACTTATATATGTGTTTG
>JAKJJM010073548.1:0-18836 GCA_021901965.1 Pipa carvalhoi
TCGCTGCTAGGAATACAATACATACAGTGACTGCAGTTATAAATCAGATTCTGATGCACAGTGATCGCTGCTAGGAATATAATATATACAGTGATGTGGGGGGATGATTCTTTGTTACTTCAGTTTTGCCCTCAGTTTGATACAAAGGGACAGTAAAGCCTGTAAAAAAAAGAGCTTTCTATTTATTGGCCATCGACTACTAAGTACAAGAAGTGTTAAAATGACAGATTTAGGCTTACAGATTTTGCAGTATAGTCATAGCAATTGAAGGAAAAATCAAGCAGTTGAAGAAGAGGTTTTCAGCTAATCCTAGCCCCTCCCTCTTAGTCAAGGACCATGCTCACTAACTGAGCATGCTCCCCCCTTCTGAAACTAATTAAAATTCACTTAGCAGCATATAACAATTAAAAATTGCTTAGTATTTTAATTGCTGCACACAAGTAACAGACTGCACAGAGGTAACAGGAGGAAGGGCTTGGATTAGTTGATACACTCGGCTCTAAGTGCTTATTTTTTCTTCTACTACTAGGATTATTCTGCAAAATCAATAAGCCTAAACCTGTCCATTTTAACACTTAGTACTTAGGTGACCAATAAATAGAAAACAATTTTTAAAGGCTTTAGTGCCCCTTTAAAACCTTAGAGTTATAAATATTTTATCCTTATTGGATTATTGTTTCTAGGTGTTGATGCCGTAGAGTCATCCCTCTGGTAATATAAGGCCATGTGTACTCAACTCCTTATTATGTAGTTGATTATCCAGTGAAGGCCTATCCTGACAAGCCATTTATGGGGACAGCAATTATTATAGAGTGTCAGGTCAATCATGATTTAGGTCAGATAGTATTGTATTAGAATGGACAGCCCAAAGCCCCAACAGGAGCACTAAAGGGTTAGCAAGGCTGGTTGAGGTTTTGTTTGATAATCCAAGAAACCTATTGCGCTAGGCCAGCAACAGATCTCCAACATATGGTGTTCAAGAAGAAGCCAAACAACATTCAGTAACGGTAACCTAGGTTAAACTGGAAGGGAAAATGTTTGTAATTGGAATTTTCTGCTGAGGTCTTTAATACTGTGCATATTGATATTTTGCTATTATAAAAATAAAACTGGCTTTTAAAATATTCATTCAATTTTTCATTACATTCTTATAGACCGTTGAGATATATATATATGTTTATTTCCCAACCTGTAAGCAGTAGCTCATACACTTAATGCAGGGAACTGGGACAGAAGTGATGTAACTGGTCTTGCCTATAACCACTGAGGATTGTGGGCATTGCTGGCACAAGAAGGTAGAAGGTTTTACAATGGCAAATAAAACCATAGGCAGAATTTGCAAATGGAGAACATAAAGGGTATAATAATAGCTACCTGCCCAACATTTCACAATAACGTCTTGTGTTTTACGGGAACTTTTTTTTATGTCTGATAGATTTTAGGAAAGATTATTCTAGTTTCAGTACTTAATGTTATTAAAATTTAAAGAACTAGTATTACCAAAACAGTTAATATTTCACATTTGGCTCAATATTCCAACCATTCCTATATATCCCATAGTGAGTGTAAAAATGCATACTTTAAAGATAAAGCCCTGAACGTGCACTGTTTTACAAGGCCATATCGTGCTGTGAAATGTTCAGATAAATTGCTAAATGCCCAGAACACCATCAATTTCATTGGTCAGTATTCAAAATTCTGCATGTGACTGGCTGGATGGGGGCCCCATTGTGTGTTGATCTGGTAGGGTCCCTATAGCAGTACCCCGTATACCCCCTGTCGGCAGCCCTGATGGCAGACATTTTTGATCTGTTGCATAAAATCACCCACCCAATTTGGTTTATAAACTATTTTATACTATTTGTTACTCTATATAGTGAAATAAAAAGTAACTATAACAAAAAGTATAGATAGAGAAACAACTGTTTATACAGAGCAAATCAATATATCAACAAAAATGTGTTTAGGACATTTTCATATCACCCTGCCGTTCATGTTTGTGTTGCATTGCTCATTCCTAAATAATCATCACTTTATCTTTTCCCCTCTAAGCTTTCATATGGTCCTTGTGTCTTCAGTTTCTTGTCTTTCTCTAACATTTCTCTTGGTGCCATTGGAAAAATTGGTATGTGTGTCCTCTACTTGCCTTCATTTGCATGAGCCAATTCTGACTTAGGGGGTCATTCCGGTACGTCCGAATCTCGACGATCGAAGTGATTTCAGCTAAGGTTTGAGGCGTGTCGCCGAAATTGTCATGGATCAATATGCATGAAGAACAGGCAAACAGCGGCAGACAAAACTCTGCTCACCTGTTCTTCAAGCACATATTGAAGCGCGTCCGTGACAATTTCGGCGACACGCCTCAAACCTTCGCTAAAATCACTTCAATTGCCAAGATTTGGACATACCGGAATGACCCCCTTACTCTCATCTATGCTGCTGTCAGGGGATTCTGGGAGTTGTATTTCAATATTAGCTAGGAGAGCATGGACGTGTTTATAGTAGCATCATTTTCTTTGTATTATACAGTAAATTGTTTCTATGTAAATAAAAAAGTATTAGTGCTAAAATGATTCTTCTTGCTGGTCTGAGCCATGTCGGAATCTTTTTCAGAACAAGTGAGAAGGCACTGGCTTTTTGTATGATCTCAACAATTCACAGTTCAGATGTAGTTAATGAAACAGTTGCAGGATGCGTAGTGATGCAAATTAGCCCAAACAAAGAGAATTGATGTCATTCTCCCATTATTTACATGGATCTGTTTATTAGATTAGATTAGATTCAATTTATTGTCACTGAGAGTGTACGAGTACACCCCAGCGAAAAGCATATTTACAGCACATCATAGGGTACATGCAATGACAGAAACTGCGTCACAGAGCAAAGTAGGACATAAATACAGCATCAATACTGCATCACTGAGCATGATGAATGAAACACAGGTAAATATATTGGAATAATATATTAGGATAATGTCCCTAAAATTAATGTTAAAATAAGTATTTGTTCATTTAAAGCATTTTTTATGTGACATTTATTAACATAACTCAAAGGACACAGGTGTTTCCTCCACATGGAGTATCACCAAGGCAGGGGAAACATGGCTGGTATTCTATCAGCATATTCAGCTCACATCATCACATCAGCAGCAGCACTTGGAAAGGAAAGCCTTGCTCTACCGATTGAGTCCCTAACTGAGGGAAGAATGTCCACCTAATGCTCTGGGAACTGCCCCTTCACTCATTCCTGCTGTGACATAGGGTTGTGGGACTCCCTTGATGGAAAGCTATCCTGAGATACATACCAAGGGCCACCTACCCTAGGTCCATCTGTAGTATTCTCTACTCTCACTTAGCTATTCCTATAGCTCTGCAGGGACTCCTTCCCCCAGGTACTCTTCTCCACACAAGGGGGGATGTTTACTAAATGGGAATGACTTTTCCCTGGTAGGTCGATTTCGCTGATATTGAAATTTACTAAGCCCTTTTATACTTTTTTTTACTGAAACAAGTGTTCGCCTGGTTGAGGATGGTGAAAACCCATTATTCCCTATGGAGATGGGGCAGTAAAATCTTTCTAAGTCCCTGGTGGAAATATTGGCAATATCGATGTCAAAGGACTCCATTGAAAGTAATATAAATTGTAGTGGTATTAACACATCAGTATTTATCAATATCAATAAAAAAATTTTTTTTTACTTTACATAAATTAGGGGAAAAGGAAAATGCAGCAGGAAAAAAAAGGCGAAAAACAGGCAAAAAGGATCGAATTATCATAGTAAATATCCCCCAAGCTGTATCCACATGTCTCTTACAGTCTCTCATGGAGAATCCATTGCAGGATTGGTCCTCCCCCTCAGCTGGAAGGGTGGATAAGGAAGAGCAGAAATTCACTCTTTTACATTTCATTATATACCAAACTAGGTCACCTGACCTATGAATCACATGCCCTATGCCTCATGGGTTAATCTAATCACCTCAGGGAAGCCTTTGTATAATATAACATAACTTCACCTTCCTTAATTTAGGTACCAGCAGATGTCAGCAGATTATCATACACACCAGTTTTATATTTACAATAACCCACAAGCATCTTATACAATTAGCCATATTACAAAAACCCAAGTAAACATCCAAAACTATAATCTTCCTTCTCACAGTATTTAAAAAACAAAAGATCAAATGTATATTGTAAGAAATAAGATATATAATACACAGTACACAGAGGAAGTGCATGGAACTTCCTGTAAACTATAATTGGCTAGTTCTGACATCACAGCTGTATGATTATAATTTAAAGGAACCATCACTCCACTTTCTTGTTTAAAAACACAATTTTGAATCATGTTGATGCTTCATCTTCCTCAAGTCATTTCTCTTAACTGACTCTGCATCCCTCAAACTGCCACTCTACCTTTTCTGTGAGTAAATACATCACAGTAGATTACAGGATTTGTAGTCACACATGCCCCGAAATATTATTACACGGCTACAAACAAGTTTCTGTGATATAATGAGAAACGGAGTAGTTATATAAGTCTTCTGTATACATCTGATTACATCTGTGTCTAAGTAATTTACAGTGCATCATGGGATATGTAGGCAGTAACCTACACAATTTCTGAAATATGGCATTACTGCACAACATACATTTCATGAAACAAAAAAACAAATTATTACCAACTGGTTCTTCTGCATTAATACCCTCTTGTGGGTGACATGGCATTATGGGAATTGTAGTCTTTCCAAACAAGCTACAGTATAACAATATAGCCTTAAACTAAAGTTTTTTTGGTGAGACAAGGCACAAGCAAGAGCTGAATCTAGAAAAGCTATTTTAGCAACAATGTTTATCAAGTGGTAAAACAGGTTGTAAGGTGTAAATGTATTTTATTTTGTTTCCCAAAATTGCCACGTGTATTATAACGGATAATGTCGTTTATAAGTGCCACCTCGAAGTTCCATGCCTGGTATAAAAGCACTCAGCCTGCAGCCTCATGCTTTTATACGGTCATGGAACTCCTCTGCGTCTATTAATATCCTTATAAATTACAGAAAGGGGTTTCCTCTATATAAACCCTATGGGGTTCATTCAGAAACGTGAGCAAACATGCACTGGTACCCACTACAATCAGTCAGTGATTTAGATTTGAGTTTACTGCTGCTGGATTATGTAACAAAGCACCTGATTGGTTGCTATAGGTAATAGCGCCAGTAAAAGTTTGCACCTCTGTTTGTGAATGAAGTCTCCCATTACTAATTTATAAATCGAATTAAGGCTGTGATCACAACAATTATAGTGACTGTGAGTTAACAAATGCATTTAAAATAAGACTAATCTTTCTTTTTTCTTCTTATTAAAGATTCTCTATCGGGACGACATAGCAAAAATCCAAGGAACAGAAAAACTGTGTACTCCTCGATCAGTCAGTAGGACTAACACCAGCCTGCAGAGCACATAATCAAAATCCAAATATTGAAAGAAAAACGTGTCTTGTTTAAAGGACTTTTTTTCATTTCTCAGACACAGGAACTGCTCATCAGAACAAAAATTCTTGGAACATGGATTGTGATTTTATTTATTTTAATGCATCATTCCTGAAAACGGGAACAAAAATCAGTATGACACAAGGAGAGTCAAAGTGTTTTAACCCTTTTTCTGCCAGAGGGCCATGCCATGTACAGCCTTGTGCTCCTTTTCACAAGCATGTTACAGTTCATGCTAAATCTAATCTAATTTTACTTCTATATATTTTATGTTTCATAATAATTAAGTATATTTGCTTTGCCACTTGTAAATAGGAGATGTGTAAAATTTGTCATTTTTATAGGAATAAGAATGTTTATTCATAATCATATTCTATATAGAAGATAAAACTTTATTAAAGTATTTGTGAATGTGTAGCGTGTGTGTCTGTATATCATTTGCTTAGAAATCATCAGCAGAGATTTGTAACCTATGGTCCTCCAGGTTTCATACAACTCTCATGGCATTGTATGTATCATTTTATTTATAAAGGGCCACAAATTTACACAGCGCTGTACAGTTCAGCAATACAAACATAAGACAGACATGGGAAAAGCGCATTACATATTAACAGTGAATCAAGACAGCTACAGGTAAATATAAAGTAAGAATGATGGAAACAGCACCACAGGGAGACATAAATGCCAATAAAAATCATGAAAATATTACAAATAAGCAATGTAAAAAAGGAAAAATACCACATAGAATTCTTATATAAATATTGAATGTTGCATTTGCTTTAGAACACTACAAAGTAGCAAAAGGGTGGAGGAGAGAGCTATGTAAATGAATGACAGAGGCAATTTTGTGGTATTAGTCACTTACCAACCCCTATTGCTTTCCAAAGTACGTTTCAAGGCCACCATATTGTTTTTTATTGTACAACACACATTACTGTAGAAGTTCTAAGAAATACCCTGGATAAAGACCTTAACAATTAATTTAACATTTCACATATCCATGACCACCTCAAAAGTCTACTATGTAAATAACCGCTAATAGCTTGGATACATTTGGCCACAGTACACTTTTATTAACTACATTTCAATAGTGTAGACAATTTAATAAATTTAATTGTAAAATAAAGTAGAACAACCAGTGCTGTAGCCACTGTTTGTGGTACCCGGGGCGGTCGAAGCGGCCGCCCCTTTGGTCTTGAAGATGCCGCCCGGGGCGGACCGCTCCCCCTGGCCACGCTACGCCACTGAGAACAACTCACATTTGAAAGAAGGAGTTCAAGCATGAAAGGCACTGATAGTTCAGGTAGCTCCAATACATTTCTCCCAGTACAGTGGCCTTCCTCAGGGAGAGTTAAATGGGCGAGACACTTGGAGCTAAATTGTCTACACTATTGTGAGCTTTTTATTACCAGCTCAATGCAAGCTACAGATTATCCCTGTGAACCTGAGTTCTTTCTGAAAAGCTATGGAACAAGTGCTTTTCATCTATTTCTTTGAACATTAAGATCGTTGCAATATTGCAGTATTTTGTGCTTTTTCATATCTTTAAACTGATAGCACGATCCTTCTAGAAGCTTTCGGAGCACATTGGAATTTAGTGGGGTTGAAAAGGATCAGCTGCACATCCCACTAGCAGACGACCACCATCTGGGTCCATTTGCCTCTGATTGACTATTTTTATAAATATGCCCCAATGTGTTAAAGGAACACAATCCCCATTATGATGAAGGTTCACAATATATGTATCTGAACAATGACTTTAAGATTCTAAGTTCTAATTTACAGTGCAAAAATAGTTTATTTTTAAATAAATAGATCAGAAAAATTCAGGTTTACAACAGTTATTCCCAGACTTGTTCACTTTGCAGTTACTTTTATCTAGACCTCATATTGTGTCTGTTCAATCAGCTACAGGTCCACGGAGCTACTAATCAGTGCAGTTGAAAATAAACTGTGAAATAGAAGTTACAGGAATACCTTATTAAACACAGTTTATCATCCACTGTGCTGATTAGAATTTTCAGTGCACCTGCAGCTGATTGAAAAGACAGGATACAAAATCCAATTAGATGTGAGCTAATGGACCCTGCAGAGTCAAGGGTGTGGATTAACTGGAGTAAAATGGAATCCATTGCAAGAGAGATTACAATAGGACTGTATAACTGCATTATTAATAAAAATAATTTTGCATTGTAATTTAGAGCTTACAACTATAACATTAACTTCAGTATTAGTGTCCACATATTATGAACCTTCAACCTAATGGAGGTTTAGTGTCCTTTTAACTGAATTATTTAAAACATGTTGTCATTACCTTGTCTGGACACAAGACAAATCCAAATCTAGTTGCTTGTTTCTTTTCCAGTTGGTTACGTGAGCTACATCTGCATGATGAGAGAGGTTGTTCTGCAAACTAAGGGCTCTCTTATTTCCCTGCTATGTACAAATGTAACTGCCACTGGCCCTGGGTCCAGAAGAGTTAAATGACAATATGCAGAAATGATACCTGTGCTTTATTAAGTGATCTCCAATATATTGTGTAAAAGGAGAAGAAAATAGACAAAGCCAGCAAGGAATGTCACTGTGAATATTTCTAAAACTTTTTTTTTTCATAAAAATATAAACTTTTGTCACCCATTATTATCAGCAGTCACTGGGAGATAAAACGTTTTTCAGCAGTGAAATATTGGCAAAAGATCCATATTGCCATTTTCTACTGTTTATCAAGCCGATCCATCTCATTTGTTTCTCTAAAAGGTGTTCACCTGATTTAGGCTGCCGACAGTCTATTACTCCTTATGTAGTAGGTCTGATCATTTTGCCAGTTAGGTGAGTTTTCACGTCGATATCTATATAAGTGTGCAATAGAAGGGGAACGTCAATGAAAACAGGGCAAAGTGTGTAAAGTTTGGAAAATCGATATTTATCACTGAGCCACTGGGGCAGTGCGGTGGCTGAGTTGTTAATGCTGCTGCCTTGTAGCACTGGGCTCCGGGTTCAATTCCACTCTGGACTTCATCTGCATGGAGTTTGTATGTTCTCCCCACACCTGCGTGGGTTTTCTCCAGACACTCCGGTTTCCTCCCACAATCCAAAACATACATCTTTGTGTGTGTGACTGAAACTAGGTTGTAAGCTCCACAGGGCAGGGACTGAAGTGAATGCACAATATATCAGCACTATATAAATGAGTCAATACAATATCGATCTCTATGATTGTTTATCTGCCCTTTAAAAATCAGCAGAATTGAAAGTCCAGCATATAGAACTATAGCGTGGGAAAGTGTTCAAAAAGTATTGTAATGAATGGAAAAGTTGAAATGACCTTTAAAAATTTCCCCCTCTGTTTTTTCTGACATTGTATACAGCTAGCCGGCTTGTATTCTCTATTAGGCTGATTGGCATTGCACCCTATACAAATTCACACCTGCAATTGCACAAAGTGCATCCCTTGTGACAGGAAAGCTTTCAGCACTCACTCTAAGAGAGAAAATAGCAAGGATGAGAGATGTTCATGCTATTTGCTAGACAGAGACAGAGCATGCAGCGCATCTTAAGTTAATAAGCGCAATTGGAGCTGTGGGATTTCTCCTGGTGGTAAATATTATAAAGGTGATTGGTTGTCTCAGCTTATATCTAATTTAGAACTTATCAATCATGAAGGTATTAACTAGAAGCCATCCTCTCACCTACAGTCATAGTAAAGTCCAACTGAAATGAAAAACCATGCAGTTTTAAATAATTAAAAGCCTCTTGAATCCACACTTAATCCAAGTTCACTTCCTGATGAAAGATGACCTAGAACAGAGTATAGGACAGCCTTCTTTTGCACAACCCATGTTTTGTCAAGGATGCCAAAGCCATGCTGTTTGGTGACATTTAAAGTAGCGAAGGTTTCAGCGCAAGTCTCTTGTACGGAACCAGCTTTGCATTAGTCTGCAGCTTAGACATATTAAGGACTCATCTGATGGAAGGAAGAACGCATTTAATGAGAGTGATACAAGAAATGCAATTAGAGATTAACAAGTTGGAAAGAGAAAACAAGACTCTGCGTGGGGAAATAAATCAGCTTGAAAACAGTGAAATAGCTGTACTGGATAATGAAGTGAAAGATGAGAAGAACAAAAAACAATCTCATAAGGAAGAGGCTTTATCCAAAGGTGTCCTGCGCAGAAATGTATCCGTGGGATCAGCTCAGATATTAGAGGAGCAAAAAGGTATTAAAGAATCACACTTGCAAATGTTCAAGAGCAGCTAATGACATAAGGTAGAATATCAAATGCATCAGTTTTTTTATGGTTCATTTAAGAATGTTGAGAGTTGTAGTTTAGCAACACTAGAGAACCACAGATTTTTTTTTTTTTAAATGCTGTATAGGGGCAATCTCTAGGATGAAATTCTTGCAGAAACTTTGAAATATTGATGCATTAGGTATGTGGTATTGTTTTTTTTTTGTGTGATATTAGTATGCCTGTCATTGAGCCACAATATTCTTAGCTGATATCAGCTTGTACATAGTTTCAACAGACTAATGCATGCATTTCTCTGCACTCCTTTTTTATGTCATGCACTTTTATCATTTAAGATATTTTCTGAGGAATTCATCAACTGGGAAAAACATTACAGAGGTCTAGTAACATGCAGCAACCAATCAGAGAATGACTTTCACTTTTTCCAGCTCCCTTCTATCTAATTCTAAGAACTGTTTGGTTGCTATGGGTTACTAGATTTTTGTAAGCAACTGCTCCTGTTGATGAATTCGCCTCTTCATTATTTACAAGTAAGTGTTGCCAATGGCCTTGGCTAACCTACATACATAGTAACATCATTTATAAAGCTGAAAAGAAGACACAAGTCCATCCAGTTCAGCCTATTTTCCTGCAATGCTGATCCAGAGGAAGGCAAAAAACCCATGAGGCAAGAGCCAATTATCCTCATATTAGGGAAAAATCTATTCATGCCATTGGCAATGCGTACCTGTAAGAATGAACAGTGGGATTTATCAACAGGGACAATTGCTCACAGAGCTCTAGTACCTTTGAAATGTACTTGGAGTAAGGTATAGCAGGGAAGAGGTACCCTCAGTGCAACTCCGCTTTCACTTCTACCTTTAAACAAAGGAATCCATTCATATCTATGAAAATCATATCACAATATGCTATGCCTGTTGTATTAGATAATTGCACCATAATTCAGGAAAGTAAACAGTCATATGCAGTAATATTTGTTGCAAGGAGTTTACAATTGAAGTCACATGTTGAATATCATTGTAGATTTTTCCAGAAGGCCTGGAAGCAGTTAAATGTTAAACCATTTATTTGTCAGATATGTGTCAGACTGAGTTAGTTGGTCTAGCCCTCAGCAGTGTGAAAGGCCTTATTCTGCTGTCACCATATCCTACAGTAAGCTGAGAACAAGTAGCTGTCATATTTAAATTAATATACATAGATTTTTTTATGTAGTTCCTGTTAAATGCTTGCGGTGGCTTTGGAAAAAGTCACATAGGAGAGGAGATGATTAGATTAAATATATTCATTAGACTGCTCCCCTGCTTAGTGTTACTGGATTTTCATTGTTGCTAAGTGACAACAGTTATTTCATAAACAATGGCAAGACAGAGCAATAGTCTATGATATTTATCCTATTTCTATTGACCCACTTACCCTACTATTGCAATAAATAGAGGCATGTGTTTAAACTTTAATTGTGGAAGCAATTCATTGTCTGTATATTTAAAATAACCATGAGGAAAAACTAAAGGCAAAGTCAACAAATTTTGAGAACAATAGTTTACAATATTATTGTGCTAGAAGATGTACAGCCCCTCCTTTTCATGGGTGTTTACAGTTTAAAACCAACAGTAAATCCCAGCATTAATCCTAAAACGGTTACTGACATAACCAAGAACTATTTCTTTTCTACTGATTCAAATGTTTTTATTACCCTTGGGAGAAGTCAATAATTTTGTTAAGCTTTGTTAATATTGTAATGCCTTAATCAAGTTTTCAAATTCAAATCTTAGTCTCCTTCCCCTCTCTTATTGTCTGTACAAGTATGAATAAAGTGCACAAAGTAACTGCATTAAGGGATATGCAGGGCTATGTGCTTGCCACTTTTATCAGCCTTAAAACAGCTCCAATCGTGGAACAAGCTAACAGCCAAATGATGCCCCAAATTCATCCTCTATAATGGTGCTGATGAGGCCTAGAAAACACATGTTCATTTCACACTCCTCATTCATTTAAAAAAGATAACCAGAGGTGTGTGTCTTACCACTGCAACTACCTTTAGTCAGGCTTTGAAACAGTTATGGGCACTTTGATGCTGTTTGATCATTATGACTTTATGATGAGATCAAGTGATCCAACCTCTGGTGTTGCATGAGTTTGCTTAATCTATCAATTTTAAAACAATTTGTAGTACATTTACAGTCATTGAAAATAATTCTCATACTTCTGGAAACCTCCTCTCAATAAAATGTTATAAGTTGTCATCAATATTGACTGAATCTCCCCTGTGTACCATGAACCCCAATTCAATCTTTCAAAATTCCTTTGCTTAAAACAGTACGTAAGCTTTATCAGTCTGGTGAACCTACTAATGTCTGTGCATGAAAAGGTACATATTTTCTCTGTCCCCACTGTTTGTCAATACAGTAGTCTGCTAAAATGTACCTGCTCCTTTGGGCATCACATAGTCAGCATCTCACAAAACTGTACAGACAAATAACCCAATCATATCATCATTCCTGCAGTATATCTGAACAGTCTAAGTTTGTTGAATGGTTCTTAACCCTTATTTGAGGATTAAACTATAAGGCACTTCTTTATTTATTTTGGTATGTCTCTTGTCTCTATCAGGCAAATACTTCCCACAGTACATGATATTAGAGAACAATATGACTGACTGCCAACCTCTAAGGGGCTGATTGATTAAAGGGTAAATTCACCTGTCAATTTCACTTTGCTACAATTTGAGTTGCATCACCAAAATAGTCATGAATTCACTATTGAGTTTTGATTAAGCAGCAGATAGACTTGTCGAACTAACAGACAGTGATGAACGCTGTCAAGTGCAATGTGGGGTGTAGTTAGCCAAATAGAAGTATAATGCGGAGGTTTGCCAGAAACCCCCCAATTTGCCACTCTGATGTGACAAAGTCAAACAAGTGAATTTGAAGCACTATGCCTTGTTAAATTCACGTCTGTGCATGCACAGCCAAGTGATGTGAAGTGCTCCATAAGATTGCGACTATCATAGTTGCCCAAATTAGATGCGTATTTACCACATTGCAGAGTTTGCTCAATAAGCAAACATGGGGAAGTGGTGATCAAATGAAAATCCACAGCTCTACGCTACTATTCCACCTTTAGTCAATAAGGTCCTAAACATGCAGGAAAATTATCACAACCACAGTGTCTTCCATCTTACTTCATGCCCTTTCAAAGGAAAATGTACAAAGTCATGGTAATGAGGAATGAATATTTTCCATATTTCATCTTCAAATATAGAGCTAATTAATTTAGTTGAAATCATCTTAAAACAGTACAATATTTCAGGTGGGAACATCTCTCCTTCGACTATTGGACTTTTGTTGATCTAGTTTCCTTCCAGCTTTATGTAAAATAAACATTGTACGGGCATGTGAAATATCTAACCATATCTATAGCAAGACCTGTATGAATGGGTCCTAAAAGACAAGGTATTCTATGAGACACCTTTTTACTCATTATTAAAAACATGCATTAAAATCAGTTTTAGTGAAAAGAATTATCTTTCTGTTAAAAGAGTAGAATATGTCTATCAGGGCAATATGTGAGAACAAGTTACTTAAAGCATTCCAAACAAATATTCAGTACTAAGGGTTACAATGATTGGTTTATGTAGCTTTCACATACGGAGCTAGTGAGAAGTCTTTTGACAATTTTTAGATCTATCTTTGCCCCCCTTATGTGCATAACCAAACAGGACATTTGTTAATTCAACCTGACTAATAGTTTAAATGTTAGAACCTAGATTGGGTATAGAGATGGCAAGCTAACAGTAGAGTTTTCAGAAAAATGACAATTTTTTTTTTTGTTTCTAATAACACAGGTCCCACAATGACCGTTCGCAGGTATTCCATGTCATCATCTTTTCTTTCTACCTCTGACTATTATAACCAAAGTGCAAATATGAAAAGAACCTCCAGCAGTGGAACGTTAAAGCTTAACAGTACTATGCAGAATAAAGGCTCACACAGTGGGGAACCAATGCTGATGTCAAGAGACAGTGACAATCAAATGCCAGTTAGAAATCTAATTGTGAAAAAGTCAGGGACTTTTCAGGAACATATGAACAAGTGCAGGTATGATGTTTATGATAAAGTAAACAAGTGTATATTGTAATCTGTCATGTTTTAAGCTTTGTCAAAGAATAGGTCCCACAGACTGGGTGTCAACAATGACACATCTTCATCCAAAACTATAAAGACTGAATGTAATTAAATACAATAATTAATTATGCTGCTGTTCAAACACTTAGTGCAAATTTCCTTCAGTATTAGTCAGGCTTTGACCTTGAGTTGTTGGAAACAGTAACTATCAGCAGTTCCTGTACAGTGTAGATGGCAGTGGAAAGGTGGGAAATGTATATATGTAACAGTTACTTAATCTAGGAAGTTCTCTCCTGACATATTGAGAATACAAAAATAGCAGGTTCAGATGCATGCACTCACTAAGGGAATGTATCAATGGGAAAATGGTTTACCAAAGCCCTAGTAACCCATAATAACCAATGAGCAGTTAGCATTGACTGGTATAGGGAAGCAAAAATAATTTCAGCAAGTCTCTGATTGGTTGCTATCAGTTACTAGCACATAGTAAATAATATTGCCTGTTGATACATTCCCAGAATTACCACTTTGTAAGCAGTGTACAGTGGCTTCTTGAAGTACAGTGTGACAACATGCAATAGGCACATATTCATAACATTTCCTGTTTGCACATTGTTTAGGATGCAGAAGAGTGCATGAAAATGATTTATTGTTACTAAACCCTTTACATTGAGGGGATATGATCAGGGCCGTTCCTAGGTTAAATTTCACTCCGAGCGAGAGCTTAAAACTTGCGCCCCTCGCCCGGAGTGAAAATTTGTGCGAGGGGGGGGGCAGGCAGTCGGAGGTGAGAGTGCCCCCGCCCCCCGCCGCCCCCATCTGCTTGGCGCCCCGTGTGGTTGCCCGCACTGCCCGCCCCTAGGAACGGCCCTGGATATGATAAATAACATACTGCTGTTACAACACAAAATTACATTAGAAATGTTACTTCATCCACCAAAAAAAGAGAAATTGTTTATTCTTGTTTCTACGAAGTGAGTTCAATAGTCCAAGTCTCCAACACTACCCATACCCTCCCCCGTCTTCGTTCATTATAGTAATCACAGATTGGGTTACACTACCCAGTGTCCATTTCTGTTTGTCTGATCAGTAATTATGAACAGTGAGTTCGATATTATAATGACACAAACTTTTACATATAGGAACCAGATTACTTTGGTGGATTGCTGTGGTGAATACTTGGAAATTATTTGAATAATGGATGAAAAACAATATACGTGTTTAATTTCAATGTATTTTTTCACTAGGGGCAAAGTAAAGGCTGTTACATTTCTCTTACCAATGGATATAAAAACAGACAATGTTAGCCAAAGTACAATCAAGGTTCATCAAAATCAGAGCATAAATCATTTGACCACAATAACAGAAAAGGATCCATGATCTGGTGAATTTTTAAAGACCATTTGAGTCATCCAGATAACCTGGCATTAACTGGAGAGCTTGATATAAGGTTACATTTTTTACACAATGCCCTGGCAGGACGCCTTCTCGTATGGACAAAACAATTGGTTTGGATCACTGAACTTTTGTTACTTGAAACCCCAGGCCATTTTAAAAAGTATTGTGTTGTGATGTTCCATATAGTATTTCACTTGTTAAAATGTTGCCTTCTATCTTATTTCAGGTAACATTTAACTACATAAAATAATATTAGACTTCTTCTGTGAATAATAAACATTGTGGTGATTCTGCCATTCACACTGAGTTATACTAAATAAAAATGAGAGATTTCCAATTGCCTTTGTAACTTAATATGCTTTTTGCATTGTTATGAATTGTGATTTGTACAGCTGCCATTTTAGTCTGCTGTAAACGTATTCTGTTTCCTGTTTAACCTTTATGTGTGTACAGTACACAAAACGCCTTTCATGGGTCTATTCATGTATCTTTTTTAACCGGTTGCTAAGTGTGGTCAATTAAATATATCCACAATTTTCCGTAAGAATAACTGGATTTCGATATTCACTGATCGGGTCTTCAAATGTTTGTCTTTCTAGTTATTCCAGCTAGGAGAAGGTCTTCATGAAAGTGTGAATTTTATTGTCAGTAACTGTGAATGAGCTTCTTAGTCTACTGATAGCAATAAAATATTTTCCTGCACATAAAACTTATTAACACCAAACTGTCCCTCTTCTTTATCAATGTAAAGGGTAAACATACTTTGAGCCTGAAAACTGACTATTGTATTGAGCTGAAAAAAATCTCTTTGTCTAGCTATATTGTTTGGTAAACCCGCTGTTTCTATGATTCTGTACTGTAGATGTTGTATCATACATGTGTAACTTACAATTAGGGCGAAATTTAATAAGATCGAAAATTGGCCGAATTTTCGGTTTGTTCAAATCGAAAAAAGTCGCAGGTGCGATTTTTCGATTTGAACAAACCGAAAAAGTCGCGGTCGCGATTTTTACATTGGTAAAAAGTCGCGACTTTACAATGGTAAAAAAGTCGCGACTTTTTTCCCCATTGTAAAGTCGCGACTTTTTATCATTATAAAAACCGCGACTTTTTACCAATGTAAAAATCGCGACCGCGACTTTTTCGGTTTGTTCAAATCGAAAAATCGCACCTGCGATTTTTTTCGATTTGAACAAATCGAAAATTCGGCCAATTTTCGATCTTATTAAATTTCGCCTTAGTGATGAATATAAGTGTTTTTATTTGTTGCTGAAAGACCTTATTGCAATAGCATTTATATCAGTTAGAAAGATACTAGCTGGCAGTGTGAAGGGTACACTCAGATATCCAATACATTCAGATGGAGTAGTTTTAATGTAAGGGGGTCTTAGCAGCCTTCCCCAATCCCCCCACTGTAGACTATTATGAATGCCTGTGCTTTTACCCAATCAGTATTATACTTTACCAATAATAAAATTCAAGCCACAATGGTCACAATTTACATATATTAAAAGCTCCAGGATATATGTTTCTGTTTGGATACAAAAAGAATTCTGGGTAACATGGCCAACAAAGAAGGCAAAGGTAACGCTGTTCTAATTCATATGATCGATAATTATTTTTAAACCAAGAGGAGATATTAAAAGAGAGACGTAAGCTCTGTTATTGGAACCTGATAAAGGTGCTGAAGACAGGGGGACAGTATGTGTCACTAGTTGTGATGCCGGTAAATTATGCATAGCTGAATTAGTAAATAATACCTGCACTGAGTCAGGGAGGCAGAGGAACAACTAATCCAATCTTCTTTGGTTTTCCAAAATGCAAGTTTAAGTATTTTACATTTCAGAATAAACCAGGAATCAAGATAGCTTGAGATATTACTGCTTTAATTAACATGAGAAAATCAAACAAACAATCTCATTGGGATTGTCATAGCAGTTATTTCACATAGTACTGGTAAAGTGTTATGTTTGAAGTTGAAATGTTGATTTATATGTTTTTGAGTTTGTTTTTCTTCCTTGCTGTTGCAGCCATGTTTTGTCAGTTAAATAGACAAACCCACACTTAATTGTTTCCTACAGATCTTTAAATAACACGTATTCATGAAGTTCCCTGGAAACCCCAATTTAGCTGAAACACAGAGAGAGACACAATACAAACCAAGAGAATTCAGGAATTCAACTTTAAAGATGGCATTTTTATTGCATATGCAACTGCCATGCCAATCCAAGAAGCAATTTTCTTTGATGCTATTGGTCTTTAACGAGTAACCAAACACCTATGCACTTATGGGTGATATGATATGTTTTTTTGACACTTAGGGGGAAATTTATAATGGTCATTTTGACCTGTTTTTTACCGCAATTCAATCCGTTTAGACACTTTTCACTGCGTTATTACCATTATTTTCTTTTCGCCACATTTTCGATTTCCATTCATTTATGTAGTGCCAAATAAAATGTATGGATATGGATAAATATTGATGCGCTAATGCTGCTACACTTTACATTGCTTTCAGTGGAGCCCCTTTTCCATCAATATCGATATTGACAATTTTTCCAACTGGGACTTACAAAAAATGTTGTAAATCATCTCTATTGGGAATAATGGATTTTCACTTTCCTCAACCAGGCCAACACTTTTCAGCATTAAGAAAAGGTCAGAAGGGTCTTAATAAGTTGGCGATATTGATATTTTCGATCTAAGTAGAAGTATATCGATATACCAGGAGAAAAGTTTAACGATTTTTATATATCCCATCTTAGGGCAAAATGTACTAAACTTGAAAATGATTTTTTTCAACTTTTTTGACCATTTTTCTCTGTGAAAATGGGCAAAAAGGTCAAAAATTACATTTTTGATCTTTTTGCCCCCATTTTTTGCCTGTTTTCTGCCATTTTCATTTATTGTTTGCCTAAAAAATGGGAGAAAAAATAGTTTTTGACTTTAGTAAATTTCACCTCTTAGTGCACTGTAGTTTGTATCCAGAAGACCTGCAGCCCACCTTGTGATTTATATATAATTAAAGGGTTCTCTAAAGATATATTAATATTTGATATTTGCTTCTCTGTGATGTAAATTGACACTGAAAAGCTTTCCTGTTTCTTGCATGAGAAGGTAAAATATACAGTATAATGTAGCACTAATTCTGAAAGACGGAACATTTACAACATAGAAGACTAGTAACCGTAGCCATTAAAGACCACATGTAAAAAACACACAGTTAAACAAATCACACTTGGAAGCATTATCGTATCCATTTGGAGGAAGCACTAATGTCATGAAACTCAAATACAAAAAAGCTTTAGAAAATGCCCGTTTCTTGTAAAAAAAAAAAAAATATATATATATATATTGGAATTACTTTTTTAAATCTCTTTTGTGAAAGGGATATTTTCAAAGTCAATTGTTTTTATTTAATCTATTTTAGCTAAGCTTGTTCATCTGTGGCTTTGAAACTGGATATTTCCTGCAATGAAGTGAGATATGTGGCGAAATTTATTAACCCAGAAAAGACTCGACTGGAGTCTTTTCGGGCTTAATTTGCAAAGTCCCGTTTTCCAGATTATGGAAATCGG
>JAKJJM010073570.1:0-17296 GCA_021901965.1 Pipa carvalhoi
TTCCCATGTCTGTATTATATTTGTATTGCTGAATTGTACAGCGCTGCGTAAATCTGTGGCGCTTTATAAATAAAATTATACATACATACATACATACATACATAAGGACTTTTCCTGACAGCTGCATACTTTTTCCTATTGAATGGCATGGGGTACAGTGTACAATGTATAGATCAGATGTTACACTAAAGTATCTATCTACTGTATATAAACTACTTGCAACCCAGTAGAATAATATTAGAGCATAGCTTCTAAAAACCTGCCTGGAAACTAGTCTAGAAACTAGAACAAAAAAGGAATATGGTAGGAACCCACTGATTTCTGTGGGGTTAACAGACATCCAGTGACCAAAAGTAAAGGTACTTGCACAAAATTATATAAACTCTTACCGAGCAACCAGGTAGCTATTTTATTAAAGACCATTGAAAATTAAGCATAGATTGCTATTGTCTTTAACATAGAAAAGCAATTTTAATTCTAAACTTTCAGTGTAATAAGCTTGATTTTTCTAAAGGTTGCAAAAAATTAAAAAAACAATTGTTTTAAAATACATCACTATAATTAACATAAAAATGTATTGAACAATTTACCAATAAAAACATGTTTCCGCTTTACATATTTAAAACTAATACCTTATAAAGGCTGTAACCACTGACTGCATTTGTAGAAAATAGCACCATCATTTATAACAAACACCATTACCATTTGTAATATTTCCAAAGGCAGTTTTCTATTTGTGTATTTTCAATTAGATTTTACAAACTGATATATTTATGGCATAAAAGCTAAAATGCTTTTCTTAACTGCACTGCATCCAAGAGCTCTCTTAAAGTGAAATAGAGAAACATATTAGAGTTCTAAACTTACTTTATTGTTGTTGTTCTACACAGAGTACTCAGCTTGTGTCTGTTTATATGCAGCTAACAGCACAGAGTTTTATATGCTAATTTTAACAATAAAGCTAATAAACATTCTTGAACAACTTAGCTGAATATATAAGGTTAAACATTTGCTAAACTATTTTATATACATAGACTACTGAAAATAAGGTAGTTTATATCATTCTTGACAAATGGAAAAAGTGACTAAAGCTTGCAGTAGTAATAAACACAGGGAAATTTGTAGAATATATTTATAAACTAATGCACAAAAGCACCTAGGAATAAACAGAAAATCAGAAATGATACAAAATGCTACTTAAAATATCCCTTCAAAAATTCCAATTAATGCATTTGTTTCTTCTTCCGGTTGACCACTAAAAACAAAAACACAAAACGTTTAGTAAAAATTCTATTTTTTAATATAGAATACTAAAATTTGATTATTTTTACCTTCCATCATATTTATTAGCTTCTGGTGTCATAAAGAAACAAGAAAAATCAGATTTTGATAAGGTAGAGCAGTGTTTAGCCTTTTGCCATGCAGTATCAACTGAGCTCTGTAAAAGTAGTGAAATATTTAATTTAGCTGTGCAACATAAAGTCCAACACTGTGACTTGTGTTAGGGGATTTGGAGTATTTGAGTTGTGCCCTTATGCATCCAAAACTGTTAAGTATTGTTGTGTTGGTCAGTCTATGTGCTAAAAATGGTAACTGCAGCACAGTACCTGTAAAACAGGAAAATCCCGCCACTGTAGAGTGCAGCTAATTTGGGAGAAGTCCTCAACAGAGGGTATAAAGGACTGATCTCAATAGTGACTAGAGCCAAAGGAGAATACTTGGTGTTGAATTGGGACCTGCTAAAGGCCTGACTCCCAGGAAGAAAGCACCCATAAATGGAAAATGTTCCACAGATAGCTATGTTAGGATTAGCTCCTGTAATAGGGCACATTAGGTACATGCCAGTGCAGTCAGGGTAGGACATTCATAGTGCAGTTAGGGAACCCAGTAGGGTTAAGGGTTCCCTGAAAAATCTGGTGTGAAGTGGGGCGAACTCTTCTAGTCCACTACCTGATACTACCAGTGTACAACCGTTTGAAAATCTGAGTAAAGTAACACACTGCATTTGTTGGTGTGTCAGCATCATATTAGTATTCCCTTTTCCTAATCATAAGTGGTGGCCAATACCCTGATATTGTGTAAAATGTAATTAATTTAGCTTTGCACATGTAATCATTTAAAATGTAGCATCTGCATTAGCTGCAAACTTGAATATGATGTGCAAACATACAAACACACTGACATACATATACATATTATATTTACTTACAGAAAACCTCTTCTCATAGTTTCCATGATTTGATGGTAATACATCTATGGCATTTTGTGAAGACATCTTTTCATCTGATTGTAAAGATCTACAAAAGTTAGGACAAGAATATAGGTTGCAAGTTCCACAGCTTTCAAAATCAGAAATGTGAAATACCGTATTTTTCACGCCATAAGACACACTTTTTTTACCCCAAAAGTTGGGGGAAATGTCCGTGCGTTTTATGGAGCGAATATTCCTTTTCTTCAGCTGCTGCGGAGCACGGGTGGGGGGGTGCTAGTCAGCTTTTCCCCCTCCCCCGGCGCCCCACAGAAGCTGAAGAAAAGATCACTTTCCTTCCTCCATTGTTCCTGCGATGGGGCTCGTCTCAGCGCTTCCTTCCACAATGAGGTAAGTTGAGCATGATGTCACTCCTCTGCGCCTTCGGGTCTTGTCGGCTCTATTCGCCGGCAGCTGAGCCCTCCCGCTCAACTTAGTTCAGTGTGTAGAGAAGCGCTGAGAGGAGCCGCAATGCTGGAACGCTGGAGTAAGGTCGGAAGACAGGAGAGTAGGCAGAAGGGCAGGCAGGCAGGCGAGGGATGTCAGTAGGGCAGGCAGGGGAGGGAGGGTAGGCAGGTAGGGGAGAGATGGCAGGCAGGAGAAGGATGGCAAGAGGGCAGACAGGAGAGGGATGGCAGGAGGGCAGGCAGGTAGGGGAGTGATGGCAGGTGGGTAGCAAGGGGAGGAAGGAAAGGGGAGGGGTGGTATATTTTAGCACACCATTTGGTTCAGAATTTTTTTTCTTATTTTCTTCCTTAAAATCCTAGGTGCGTCTTATGGTCAGGTGAGTCTTATGGAGCGAAAAATACGGTATATTTTTTTAAAAATATATATTTTTATTCTATGGGCAAAATGTAATAAAATCTAAAAAAAATTTTTTCCTTTTTCGCCCATTTGTTGCCGCGAAAATGGGCAGAAAGGTAAAAAAAAGGGGCGAAAAGGAGGTTGAAAAGTTTGAAAACATAATTTTAGACCTTTTGCCCGTTTTCATGGCAAAAAAACGGGCGAAGTGGTCGAAAAAACTGCTTTCGATTTTATTAAATTTCGCTCTATATGAGGAATATATGTCACCTTCTTTGCTATATTGCCATTTAATGTTTGAGAAAGATTGGGACAGTTTTTGTGTAAAAAGCTTAACCAAAAGCTTAAAACCTATGTATTGCATATTGAATTGCCCTTTTACTGAATACAATGATGATACTCACTCGCTCATACAGAATGCACTGTAACTAACATCTTCATGTTCTGATAAAGAATCCATTGACACAGGCTGAATATGAACTAAGATTTTTTCAGTATCTGCAGAAAAGCATAATACAGCAAGAACAAATATATTATTTACCAAGTAGTTGATTTAAACAAGTCATTCAAATTTAGATCTAGGGCGAAATTTATAAAATTTGAAATTTTCGAATTTACTAAAATCAAAAATGCCATTTTCAATTTGCATAAATCAAAAATGGCATTTTTGATTTTGGAAATCCAGATTTCCAAATCGAAAATGAGATTTTTTGATTTTGAAATCTGGATTTCTGTAGTGTATGTTAAGTGTAACAAGCGGTGCTTCCATGCTTCCAATTGGCTGAGTGCTGCTATGTGAATTTGCCGCCGCTGACATCATCAGTGACATCAGCAGCTCCTGATTGACTAAGCCAAACCAGGAAGCGCTAGAGAGAGATGAGTCTTCCCAGCGGCTGCCGCATTGAGCAGCTACATGTAACGAGTGGTGCACGCATGGAAGCACCGCTCGTTACACTTAACATACACTACAGAAATCCAGATTTCGAAATCGAAAAATCTCGTTTTCTGGATTTCTAAATTGAAAATGCCATTTTTGATTTATGCATATTGAAAATGGCATTTTCGCTTTTAGTAAATTTCGCCTCTAATGTGATAACACTATTCTGAAACTGTTTATACTTCTTAAAGCCTCCGAGTGCATAGTGTACATACAGTTGGGCTTTGTGAGTACTGAAGACAGAAATTAGGAATAAAAAGGTTTCTTTATAAAAAAAAATGCATGTAATCTTTATTAGCAAATTAACATTCACTCACCCATAGCTTCCTATAATACATTTTCCCCAGACAAAGAATTCTTATTTTATGTACCAACCTTTTATGTGGCACAGTATGAAATGTTTTGAACAGCTTAGAACTGACCTCCTTGTAGAAGCTAATTAGGTTAGTTTGAGAGGAGCGATCCTTCATAAATCCTAATAAAAGGTATGGCATTATACATTTGTTTACATTTAGATACTCCAGCCTAACTGTCACAGGTCTCAGGGAACACACAAGGGGGTACCATTGGAATTGGATCGCCACTAGAGGCACTATAGCAAACCCAGAGCCCATTACGGGTTCTTGATCTTATTTTTAAGGACATTCTCCCAGTCAGTGAAATTAAGGTAATCTCTAAACTCATGGAATTTCACCTTCCTGGATTCCAGTGTTTTTGTAACCCATTGACTATAAATCATATTGAAGTACATGTAGAAATTTATGATCTTATGGTCACTAGTTCCTGTGCACCCGTTAATCTGCACTTTTGTTATTCAGGTCTATTGGATAATTTTAGGTCTAGTGGTGCACCCTCCACCCTCTAGTTGAGACTTGCACCAGTTGGGTAAGGTCTATCTTTAGTTATTAACAAAAATAGTTTCCTTTATGAGACTCAAAGGTTTAAATTTTTCAGTTTCACAATTTAAATTCCTAAAAGTATACATGAGTATGTAAAGTCTCCCACTGTAACTACCTCATTGTAATGAGCCTCATTTTTTTCAAATACCTTTTAAATATCTTTAATAATATATATTCTGACAATATTGCTTTTTATGGCTTATAGAAAACTCAGTATATTATTATTGTTTTTTTCCTCCACGTAGTTCTGCCTCTAGAGTCTCTACATGTTAATTTCCTTCATAATTAACCACCATAGCATAGGCCAGTGGTCGGCAAAGTGTTTCAAGGAGGGAGCCATATCGCTCCCTCCTCCCCCGGCAGCTCTTTCCTAAAGAGCCGCAAAGGGGAAGGAGCGAACGCTCCCAATCCCATGACCTGCCGACGTCCAATCAGGGGCGTCTGAGGTCGTGGGCGGGGCTATGGGGCGGGGCTAGGGAGTGCGCCGGGAGCCGCTGTGGTTCACGAGCCGCACTTTGCCGACCCTTGGCATAGGCTTTAAGCAGGACTTTCCATAAAGGCAATCATCTCCCCATTCCAGTATTTGTAATCCTTTCCAAACAATTTGTAACATTGTCATAGTTAGCATTTATCCAGATATCAGCTGTTTCCACTATGCCATACTTTTCCTTAGATATCAATATTTCCAGTTCATCAATTTATTTGTCAGGGCTCCAATATAATCATTAAACTGTAACAGTTTGTGATTATTTTTAATTTTCTTAAACTATACTTATCAACTTTGCTAACCCCTCCCCTTGTCCAACCCATAATTTCTTCCCTAGATATGCACACTTTCTTTCCCTTTGTCATGGGTATCTGTGGATCCTCTTATCACCACAGAGCTGACACTGGTTCACCTGAAGCATGGAGTTTAAGGAGCTTCTGACTTAAGGGTATGGCCTTTGTGTCAAGGAGACTCTCAGGTCATGGCCCTCAGACTCACTACCTGTGTTACTGGCAGCTGGATAGAAAGTTGAAACAATAGGTACTATCACTTTAAGTAGACAAAATCATTGGTCACTTTAAGTACAGGCAGTAGGAACTGTTCCTTTAATTGCACACAGAGTATTAGAATCAGGAAAAAGGACAAGGAAAGCAGGATTACAGGAGCTGGAAAACTATAGGGAAACAGGAGCATATGGTATGAAAACGTTCAGGCAACAAATGCCTGTAAAATGCTGGCTTTTAAACCCACCGCTGGCCAACAGGGGAAGGATTGCTTTTACATGCATCATTGTTAGGCAACAATGCATGTCATTCAAAATGAACTGCCAGCCTCCCATGCACGGAGTACAGAATCTGTGTAGAAGACCAGCAAAGATAGAGGTGCTGCTGGATTGCAGTGATGTAATACTCTTTACATGTATAGTTGCCCATCCCTAGTAAATATATATAGCACATATAATCAGTGACACTCTATGCTCTATAGATTATATGCGCTATAAAAGCTCATGTTTGTGAGCATAACCATTGTTGTTTAATTTTTTATTAAATATGGACATATTGCACCATGAAAGTCTATTTATTTTTTATGCATGAGGATATTGGACTCACTGCTTGATTTCAGAGGATATAATTTTTATTCAAGGAGTTTATTTAAGGCCAGTTGTCGTTATATATTTGGTGAGCCTCCCCACATTGGGGGTTTTCAGTTATTTCTCTACCAAGAATGGAGACATTCTTGGTTCTGAGCACCCTTCACCTGCTATATTTTGGTTTCATACAATAAGGGATTTTTTCTATTTCCTCCATTAATCTATCTTGGTAAAGCACTATTTAGTGCCTTTTGTTTGCGCTCTTTCCATTTAGGTTTACTCTACTATTTCCTAGAGGGGTTTCTTAGCCACATTTTTTTAACTTAATAATCTTCTGATACATCTCTGGTGTGGCATGTGGTACAAGCAGTGTTTCAGAAAATACTACTTTTGAGGTCCCTCTAAGATTACAGCCTATGGTCTTAAAATGATTTCCAAGGACCTCACATAGTGCTAATGTGCAGTATGACTGGTGGGTCTTCTCACTAGTCCCTCCCATTAATTTGTCAACCTGATTTGTTATATGACAAACTCAAGCACCATAAAGGAAAGACACTGTATGACAATCCCAAACTTTGTGACAGATTGCCCTGTTACCCTAATTATTGAATCTGACCAATACCAGTACTTGCCTTGCCTGCTCTGAACTACAATTACCTTCCTTCTTAGAGAGTCATCCCCATGGCTTGCGCCTGCCTTGCTGCAGTAATTCTAGTCCTAGAAATTTTCCTTAATTAACCAAATTGGAAAACTTGTGCTTTAGTGATGTATACCATTGCTTTTTGGCTACAGAAAGGTTAGGGTTACTGCTAATTTAATAAAAACATCTCTTTAGCATGTAATGCTGGTTAAAAGTTTCCTGTTACACAATGTAGATATACCTTTATAGTGAATCAATGTACATTAATCCTACCATCTGTGGTGTGGTTTCTTTTACCTAATACACAGGACTCTTTTGTACTTGAAATGTTGCTTGCTTCTAAGAGATTTTCATCATCAAAATCATCCCAGAGGTCATTGCCCAATTCAAATGTCACGCTTGTTGCCTTATTGGACCACGAGTTGCATTTGTCTGCATCAGTGAGATTACTCATTGTAGATGTATTCATTTTTCCAGGTGTTAATAACTGCTGTTTTTCACAACATTTATCTTTAAAATGTGCGTAGTCTGTATATTGAAAAGGATTGACAATTAATATATGCTGTATACAGAAATACGTATAAGAGGATTACATACTATAACACAATCACTCAGGTTAAACTTTCTTTATTTGACAGGTTTAATAAAACTTTATTTGTCTTTGCCCCTAAAAATACACAGCGAGTATGTGCTAGACTACTGGATCCATATAGAAGGCTGATGAAGATCAGCAACTGGGACAACACTATTGCCCAGAAACAATAATCCTCAGGCAAAAATACATTTTTTTCTAACTTAAATGTTTGTTGAGCTTTACTTTCCATTGATGGTGGAAACAAATTCTTAAAGCAATAGTTTCTCTCCAAACCAGAATTAGTATCAAGGAAAGTGTAATGTATAGGAGTCTTCTAAGCAAGTAAAAATTCCACAGAAATTTCATGACATGAGACATGAGATAACTATTATTTCAAATTCATTTATACAACTTACCTGCTCCATCCGGCAGTGTTTCATTATAACTCCTATCAATACTGCTAGACTGTGATTGAATGAAAATTTCTTCAGGAGCTTTCAAATGAGGTGACCTAATATAGAAGAGATTCCTGTTTTACCAGTAACAGTCAATTTTTGTGTAAATAACAACATAGCAAATTCATTAGATTTGACTATGGCTGAGATTTTTTTTCAATAGAAATAGAATTTCTATTGAAAATTCTGAGATTTTTTTTTTTTATATAGAAAATCAGCTGAATCCTAAGATTTAGGTGAACCAAATTCTACCAGTTATGTCAGTTTCAAAATAATTTCGAACCCCACACAACACCAAACCAATGTTGTTTGGTGACTTGTTACAACTTTAAAGGGACATTAAACAATGACAAAACGCTTTCTGTTTTTGTAGGACTCACTAAGTTTGTTTAAATGGACACAACATTGCTGCACTGTGACTTACAGTTCTTAAAGTATAGGTGTAGGAGTCCCTTTCTTTCTTTCTTTCTTTCTTTCTCTTAGAAGCTATCACTGTATTTTTCTCTTCCTACCCATGTGTCCTGGAGTCCAGTAACACTAAGGGGGTCATTCCGGTAGGTCCGAATTTTCCGTCCCGAATTTACTTATAGCGAACTCCCATTATAAAGTCGCGACCGTGACAATTCTCCCATTATAAAATCGGGACAGCGACAATTTTATAGTCGCTGTCGCAACTTTATAATGGGAGTTCGCTACAAGTGAATTCAGGATGGAAAATTTGGAGCTACCGGAATGACCCCCTAAATCTTTTATTAGGCTTTAAGCAGGTATCTTGCCTTTATTCCACAAAGTGTAAAATCATAGAATATTAATTTAAAAAAACAGTTTTAAATGTCCGTAGAATACCACTATCTTCAGCATACAAAAATTATTTTTAAGGTGAATATTCCCTTTAATGCAAAAAACAGGAAACTTAACAAACAGCTTTTTGCATTCCAGTGCTTAATGTCCTGTCAAGCATGATTTCTAATGCACACAAAACATAGGCAATAAAATGAGTGTATGTATCAGTAGTTACATCTTTGGAATATGATATCAAGAATAAAATAAATGATGTAATTGCTGTATCTGTCTTAAGCAAAACAGTGCCATATAATGGTAATTACATTTAGTTCAGTGGTGTATAAAGGATAAAGCCACACAAACACTTCCCAACTATGGTTAAAATAATTCACAGTGTGAACTAATAGGTGAGCTTACAAACTGATGACTACAATCTTTTTATTGTAATCAAAACAAAGGTTTCCTGTGTTTATAGTTCTAAGAAAATAAGAAATTGTCCTGTTATGCCAAAACCTTCTAATGAAGTATCTGGTGAATGCAGTGCTCAAGACTTACTTTTTGTTTCAGATGGCAAAAGGGTGTAGCTGTCTATGCAATATGCTTGTTTGGGGGAAATGAGGGGGTTCATTTCTCCCAGTCCCTAGTTTAAATCCACACTTCCCCAGAATACTTGGGATGTTCACTTAATGGTATGGGCCTTGACTTACAGAAGAAAGGAAGTTTTGTAGGAGCTAGCTATACCTTAGTATACACTGCCTGGACATGTAGTCTGTAATGGATGGTATTGTTTAGCACAATAGCACAACATAGAGAATGGCCTATATCCCCATCAACCCTCCACTGGTTGGAAAAACTATATTATTGAGACCTTGTTTCATACCAGCAGCTAAGTGCAGAAATGCATAAAGAATGAGTCATGTAGAGCACATTTTTTCAGTTTTTCAAATACATTTTAACACACCCCACCATAAGTTAAATCTGAGATCAAGGTCATACTTTATATTAATCTGACAAGTGATGGTTTGCTCTTGACAGATAAATATGAACTATATTTCATAGCATGAAGCATATTAACGAGTGTTGTGTTGATATAAGGACAAACTGAAGTAAAGGTGCATATAAACCTAAAAGTTTACCACAATGCAGCTGTCATCAAAGCTTTAGGTGTAAAGACGTATTTCTGTAGATTCATATTTCTAGCCTCATTTTGCATCTGCATCTGTTAGAATGTTTTACAAAGGGTTTATAAAAGTGTTTTCTTATGCAACAATGCATATACAGTTTAAGACACAGATATTTATCAGTCTGCACAAGATTATAGACTATTTACAGAAATCCTAGAGTGGTTACTTAGCTTGTTTTTACTCTATATATTCACAACTGTTAGTGATACTGTAACCAGGAAAAATGCTTTTGTACCTTCAAACACGAATGTAAATGAGCACTAGAAAAATAATTTACTTTAAGTCTGAAAAAAATTATACAACTTTTTCCTACTTGCATAAGGCATGATTTGCTTCATTTTTCACAACACAACAGGTTCATTGCTATACAGTCTTTATAAGAGAGAATAGTAAGTTTCTTTTTATTTGATCATCACTGTACTGAAGATATACCTGTAACTGCTGTCACCAGTCATTAAAAAAATTTGATTCCCATTTTATATTCCATTTCCATTATATCCATAATTATTATTAAGTAAATCATCTGTTATATTTTTTATTATTTCTATCTTCTTTTGCAATTCTGTCTGTATTATGTCAAATGTTAAAAAAAGTTGTATTTTCATCAGTTTTAAATAAATCTTTTTTTGCCATTGTGCTGTGCATTGCCTCTGTTTATATTACCCCTTCAAAAGAAGGGGTATTTTTCTAAAAGAAAAATAGTGTAAACAGATTGCCAAATATGTTTTTGCTAAATTAAAGAATTAAAGCATTTCCTCTCTGATATTCATAAGAGAGAAATATTTTTGGCATATGTCAAACACCTGAACTGTACATTTGTGGGTGACACAGTAGGGTTTTCTTTTTTGCTTTGTATTGTAGCTGTTATCGCCATCTTTCTCACTGTGGGCAGCTGGATTAACTACCTAACTACCTAGGCTAATGTAACATTCATTAAATAACTCATGTTCTAATGTTGCAAAAGTATTTTATGTAAAGAAAATGTCTTTGATTTTTTTTTTTTATGTTTTATCTTTTTGATCATGTTACCTTTAGTCTTTTTACTGGCGGAGCTGATGAAACTGAATTTCTATTCCTTAGATCACTTAGGTAAGAAGAAAAGTTGGAATTTGTCTTCATCTCAACCCTCTGAGACACTCCAACTTTACCTGAGATTTGAGAAACAGTTAAATGATAAACTCTCTAAACTCTAAATGACTGAAAGAGACTAATAGCAAAATACATAGTTTAACCTCTAAATGAGTTAATAATATACTTCTGAAATTCTGAATATGGTGTACCCTGTGTTTTTAAAGGCCCAGTAACAACAGAAAACATGGCTGTTTGCAGTTATTGGTCTCTCTGGGGCAGTTCATGATTATGTATTATCTAAACATCCATAGTAAACAATGGAACAATGGATTGTTTAACTAAAAAATAAAAGATGACTGCAACATTAAAAAAGGCAAAACACAAAACTGTACAATTCAGAAATACAACTTCAAAGATTATTTAAAAAAACCATATAGGAATAATTTTCTTGCCAAAATGTTTTCATTTGTTACTGTTAATATCCAAACTATGTATAAAATAGTAATAGTAATAATACTTATTTTCCATCAAAATTATTTATTTTTATATTTTTGTAAATGTAACAGTAAAACTTACAGCATTCATGTGCACAAGCATCTTTATTTTTGCAGTGATGATTGCATTCTCTTGTTCCCAATTTTACAGGTGTTCGACTTCTGTAACAGTCTGCATCTTTGTACGCTGCAACAAAATGGATATATAAAATGTTTTTGCAATGCACTTTATATGTGCGCAACTGAGTGTATTTATCAAACAGCAATAACAGCAATGTAATATTTGTATCACTATCTGAAATATAGGCCCCCTACTTGTATTACTTTATTTAAAATCTAACAAATGAAATGTGTGCAAACAATATTCTAATGTGAAAAACATATCCTGTACAATATTTTATTAAGGGGCAAATTAATCAAACATCTATAACAGTAATATAGGATTCCTTTTCTCCATGGGACATTAACATTACTGATGACTACGCTTTGATATTTAGCATTTTTAATATGCTGAATTTCCATTTATATTGGCTTAGTAAATGATGCCTATGTATCTAATCTAGAAACTGTTACACATTATATACCCATACACATACTCATTATTTATTTTAACAGTAAAAAGAGGTTGGCTATATAGGGAATATGTTATTTTAAAGTTTAAAATTCAGAGGTGTTACTTTCTTGTAGCACCACCCTGGTTCCATCCACACTGCCCCAGGTCAGCTTACAGACTGAAGGATGTTTTCTTATTGGCTGCAAATGGTAAATATACTTATTAAAGGACCAATAATGCCAGAAACAAGAAAATTGCTATTTGGATTGGTAAGGCAGTTATCCCTATGCTGAACTTATAAAAATGTCACCTCTGAAACTGAATTCCTGATTTCTTTATTGTTTGTGTTATCTCTTTCTGTGCTGTTTACAGGCAAATTGGACTTCTGGGCACTTAATGAATATGAATATGTATCTAAAATTCCATAGGAAATGATAGGGCTAGGCAAGAGTTTGTTTACTTAACAAATAAAAGATGGCTGCTACCAAAGGGAGAGTAACCTAAATGAAATAATACAAACCAGGAATTCAATTTAAGGTAACATTTTAACTACTATATAGGTATAACTTTATAGGCATAACTGCCATGCCAATCCAAGAGTTTTTTTCTTTTAATGCTGTTACTGGTCCTTTAAAACAGTCCAATATGATCTGTGCCTTTGACACAGTTTAGCCAGTGTAAATACCAATGTGTATAGGATTGATAAATTATCTGGTAAATCAAAGAGACACTAAGGAGGTTATTCTCTAAAGTCTGAATTGTAGTGTAAAGGTGCGAATTCGCCAACTAAAGACAGTCGCAATAGACTGCTACTGTCGCAGTTGCAACTTTATAATGAGAATATTGTCACTGTCACGACTTTACAAAGGAAATGTCAAAGCTGGGACTTTCAAAAAATTGTTTATAATGGGAGAATTGTCGCAGTTGTGGATTTACTATGGAAATCCGCTGTTTGCGAATTCGACAGTCAAATTCTCACTTTATAGAATACCCCACAAAATCTCCATTGTTATCATAGTACATGCATATATCACATTATCTGTAATACCTATAAAATCTTAGTTACAATACAAAACAATTTATATTGATTATAAACTTTTTCATTCCCTTCGTAAAAACTCTTAGAAAGGATTCTATATTAGACATGTTGTTTAGCGCTTACCAACATCATGCATTCTAGAAGAATTTTTAGGTACTTCATTTGAAAATGTATTTTCAAATTTTAGTTGAGTTTCTGCATTTGAACAAGAAACATTTGGTCCCAGATAGAAAATGTCAATTTTTTCTTGGATGTCCAAGCCAACTTTGGGGGATAAAAATACACCTTTTAGATCAAAATTATGAATAGGTGAATATGATTTATAGTAGAACTGTCTTGATAGAGAGATATCATCCAGTAAATAAAGTTCCCTTTCTTTGATGGTAAAGCATAGACAACATATCAAAGGCAAAAACAAGCATGATTGCACATTTTGTACATGAGATGCATGTCTTCAGTAAAATGGATGTTTTGCAGTTAAAATAGTTTTACTTTCTTCTTCTCTAAGTGCACACCTATGTAACACCCAACATAGGCAGTTTATTTTATAACGGATAGGTTTCCATAAGACTGAGAATTGTTTATTTAATCTCAAAGGTATTTTACTGTTGCCACTCTTAGGCAGGGTTCACACGAGCGTATGATGCTCAGCGTATAAACGCTGCGCATCATACGCTCGTCATACAGCCCCATGCTTCCCTATTATACTTATCTTGTTCCGGCCAGACGAGCGTTTCGCGCGTGCACGCGCAAACGCCAGCCGTACGCTGGCTGTTGCATTTTTGCCAGCGTACGGGCTGGAACAAGGTAAGTATAGGGGCAGAGAAGCGCTGCGTTACACGAGCGTATGACGCGCAGCGTTTATATGCTGTGCATCATACGCTCGTCTGAATCCAGCCTTACTCAGCCAGACTGGAAGCTCTTTATGCCAAAAGTCTCTTTGTAATGTTTCCTGTAACCTTAAAGATGTCGGTTTTTTTTTTTTGTTTTTTTTTTTTATTAATATAAATATATCCATATTGATTTTAATTGTTAAGTCAAGTTTGGTCAATGAAGGTTAATATAAGAAGATAGGTTAAAGAAAGTTGTTTGAGACTTGAGACTACTTGATACTGATTGTGAATGTGAAGTCGGAATGATTTTCAGTGTAAGAACATACGCACTGCTTGATATTTCACATACAGCAGTATACTATGTGTACCTAGAATGATGCACCACTCAGCATGGATGGAAAGTGGTTGAAAAAAGCTTATTGATGAAATAGATAAAAGATTGGTTTAAAAAATGCAGATAAATGGACAACTACCAACAGTCAACCTAATGAATATATGGATCACAAAGATTGTACAGTACAAGTAGGGAAGCACAGAAACCATAGGGAAGGCAGAAGAGAGATGGGAAACAATAAAATTTAGTAGAATGAATGTGAGAAGTTTGGGACCTATAGGATTTTGATTACTATGTAATACTGAAAAGACAAGTCAGTTTTCGTAAGGTTTCAAGGAACAGTGTCATCTATAGTTATTTGTCTAATTGCCACTGTAAATGAATTTATTTTTCAATATAAATTTACTTATTTCCACTGGTTCTTCATTTACTTTCTTACAAAAGCCCCTCCTCTTTCTGCTACTTCCTCTTCAGCTGATCAGTGTGGAATATTTTTCCACTGACATGATCTGAGGCTTGACATTTATGAAATGAAAGATAGGGAGCACCTGAAACAGAATTCTCATGCTTTTCATTCAAACTCCTGACTCCAAACTGAACAGCTGACAAAGCTGACAGGGAGAAGAAACTTTAGACAGTAAATTGAAAAGGATTCAAATTACTGAACATTAATCTAGCAATAACAAATGGACAGGTTGCCTAAACTGTTCCTTTTAACAAAAGCACTTGATAAATTGGTTAGCAATTAAATATGCTATAGTGGATGTTGAGGAGAATGTTTTTAGGGATATATTTGCTCCTCTTTAGTTTGCCTATGAATGTATTTTGGTGTATTTTTATGACTTACATTTTTAGAATTTTGATTTAAAAAAAATCAACATATGTTTAGACTAGTAATCTACCTAAGGCTTACTGTACCATCTTAGCAATCATCCAGCCCTGTGGTGCAATTGATCTGTGTCCCCAAAGTGGTTACTGGAGGCAATTATTTTCATAATCTAGGTCAGTCTTCTCCCCTTAAATACTCATTTAGCCAGTAGCACTCCTAAAATACCACTGGTCCTGGAGCAGTATTTCTACCAGGGCCCTTTCCCTCTTGCAGCACCGCAGAAAGCAGGGGCTTAGTACCAACCTCTGAGCTGGTGCTTCTCTGTAAGATAGGATTATTGTTGCTCACACATGCACAGTCAGAGGTTGTGCCTTAGAGACAGCAGGCATGGGTAGTCCTAAGCCCCTGCAGTGGCAGCTCTGTGGTCTTTCAGTTATTGTGAAATGAAGGACTCAGGTGGCTGCAGGGTAAGCCCCATGATTGTAACAGTAATTTTTTTGCCCAAAATGGTTTCCTGCTTTAGGCTATGAAAACCCATTATTTCCTATGGAGTTGTTCCTTTCATTTAGCTAAAGTTGCAAATGGTTTCCCATTGAAAAAGTATATCGATATCAATCTTTAATGTTAATATAAATCTTTACTGATATTACCAATGTCTTTTCAGTCCTATATAAATCAACCTATTTGCACGTGCGTGCAACTTTTTCCTATTTAAAATATGTTGTGATAACATATGCAAATGTCACAGAGCCTCCTCTGTGAAGCTCAGGAGCGCATAAAAAAAAAAGAGAAAGATAAAAACAAAAAACAATATAATATTGTAAAGTACTTAAGGTGATAAATACTCCCCACATGTGTGAATCATTCACTATAAGTTTATTCTCTCCTTTGGAGATTCACACATGTGGGGTGCATTTAGCACCTGAAGTACTTTACAATATTACATTATTTTTTGTTTTTATTTTATTTTTCTCTTTTTTTATGTGCTCCTGAGATTCACAGAGGAGTCTCTGTGACATTTCCATATGTATTTGTGTGGCAAAGTAGTGGATTGTCTTGTCGATTTTAGGAGCAGCTGAGAAGATTTTGACGGACAAGTGTTTTCACTGATTTATGGATTTTTTATCTTTCAAATAATTAGTTATATTATTGCCTTCATCAGCTCAAAGTAGCAAAGTGCGGGCTGATGGCAGTAAAGTGCCAGTTTGGCCTAAAGAGACTGTAAACTCAAATGACAGAAAATATAGCGACCAAGTGACAGTGAACTAGGAGTACTGTCACATAGAGATGTAAATAAAACTTGTTACAATGTAGGTGACTTTAATATGGTGACAATGGTGGTGATCAAATTGTGTTAAACTGGTAACAATGTCCTTCCTTATAATCAATCCTGCCTATTCATATTTTTTCATTATTAAAAGAAACTATGCCTATGCCTGACAGCTCGTTGTATAGTGTCCATCGCTGTTTGCTTCTTTGCCACGGGGAAACACTGGTTAGTGAATAAGAAGTAGCAAATTTGCATCTGTCAGAGCATAGCGATACAAAGGACGTGAATTTGCTACACCTGTGAATTCATACTTTCATGAATAAGCCTTTTTAATGTGCAGATCAGATCATTACTTTAACATATAATTTTCAAATACCTCCTACAGGGCAATGAAAATGCAGCTTACACAGCTCTAATTCAATACTGAGCCGCACCTGGTTAAAGGGATGATAAGTTGTCTTATTTCTTAGGAATTTTCTCTCAAAGTGGGGAGATGAAACATTCAGATTTATTAGGTGAATTGCAGTTTAGGATTCCTACTTATCTCATTTAGTATGTGTAAAGCCAATATTCCAATAAAAAAAAAGTGCAAGATTGTACTGGAAGCTACATATTTCAGGATAATTTGTATTTCATAAGCCTCCCCCTTTTAAAAGGTAAAGATGTTAAAGACTCATATGTCCATATGTTCCTCAACGTCAACTGCGTTCCTCCCAAAGTAACCAGCTTTGCATACCACACACCAAAACTGCCCTCTCTCGTCTCAAACCCTTTT
>JAKJJM010073616.1:0-10175 GCA_021901965.1 Pipa carvalhoi
ATTAGTGTTAATTGGTCTTCCAGCTGTTCGTTATATGCTCAATTTCCTTTTTCCAGCCACTTATTGCTACTTGTCCCAATTTTTTGGGGATTTGTTGACACTGTTTTTGAATCAACATATTTTTCGTTTAAAATGTTACATTTACTCGGATTAAACTTTTGATCTGTCATCTATGTTCTATTACGAATAAAATATTGACATTTGCCATCTCCACATCATTGTATTCAGTTTTTATTCACAATTTGTTAAGTGTCCCAACTTTTTTGGAATTCGGTTTGTATATATATATATATATATATATATATATATATATAGTAACGCAGGGGAGAATAATAATACATTTGCCCAATGTGCCTAATCTTATCCTTTTAAGGTTAACTGACCACTCTGAATGGATCTATAGAGATATAATTAGCTTACCACTTGAAGTGGGACTACCAAAATCATGGGCAATTCAAAATCCATAGGAGAGAAACAATTTTTATGAGGATAAAGTTACAAAAATGGTTTAAGGCTCCACTTATCATTCATTCCTAATTGGTGTATTGAATTAAGTTTTATGATATAATAGTTTTCCCTTTATTTCAAAAGCCTCCCAATATCATTTCCTCTAGGAGGCCTTTTTACCACCTTTAAAATAAGCCATTTTAATTGGTTTACATGAGGTTTCATATCGGAAAAATGTCTAGGAGGTGTCACTGGAAGTGTTAATTTTAAAGTTACAGATTTTACCTTTTGTGCTCCTTTATCCTCTCTTAGATGGGTCTGGTCGTTTGTCCTACGTATACCTGTCCACAGGTATGCTTCTTATCTACAGCAGGTGCAGATGTACCATATAGGCAGGGAAGGAACTGTTCTTCTCTATATACTGTAAAGGGACTAGAAATTAAACCAGAAAGAATTTATTTACTGTAAAGGCAACAGTAATTACAAAATTTGCCATATAGGGAAGTAGCAAAATGCAAACACTGACTGGGTTTAAACTGAGGTGGATTAATCTGTAGTAAATGAGGGCATTTATATTTATGATTCATAAATCTAATTAAGATCAGCTCATGCAATGATTTGAATTCCATGCTGAGTTCAGGGTTTTGCAACTTTCTGTCAACCATATTAGGCTCCTTGCATTTTTGCAAGAAAGTGTAAAGTCAAAAACTGTATGTTAATATTTTAGTATTTTTTTCAAACTAATAGATTTCAATACTTCTCCTACTCTCACCTCTTGAATAACCGTTATCTTGCTATTCCTCCCCTTTTAAGAAATATTTAGCCAGAGCAGAGTTCTAGTAAGATTTAAATATTGTTACAAGCTGGTATTTGGTATTTATGCATGCAATTTCATTTTCAAGGAATTACTGTGTTTGCTCTGTTAACAGTACCTCCCTTTAAAGCCAACTAATCTCTAAATATTCTCCAAAACAGCATGAATCTCTTTGCATTGATGGAAAGCATAGAATTATGTGAATCCAGTTAAGGAATATGGTTTTTGGAGCCAAAATAGTTTTTGACCTGCTCAGATTTTAGAGTTCCTGAAGCATGTTATATAGTTTGGTTATATCCTGATGCTAAGCATGCTGTATTCATAGCACTTTTTTCCATATCATACTTTATTAACATTTTTGCAGTTTAGGTTAGCAAGCAAGTACTAATTATGATAGCCACCTACCTGTAGATTTGTCTTGAATGTTCTAATTAGACTCTTCACACTTTTTTTTTAAAACTTGGCTAAACAATCACCTACTTTGAGGGTGCATAATTCATATAGGAATGAACTGGTTAGGTGTAAACAAATCTTGTAAAGCTCTGCTGTTGTAGAAATGAATACCCTTGCCAATAAATTTATGAGCAGCTCTAGCAGCTAGTTTAATAGATGTAATTTAATCATCACCTTTGTCAGCTGTAAGTGGAAAGGTATTTCCTTTCTTAATTTGGCATTAGGCCAGCCTTCATCTGTCTTAGGCCGTCCCCCACCTGGACTTATAAATATACATCGTTATTTTATTATACCCTCGACAATTTATACAGCAGTATACACTTACTTAATACTTTATGGGAGGGTTGAGTAATTACCATGAATACAGTTGAGTAAAAGTGACTCATGGCATCAAGGGAAGCAAGTAACGTTTCCAAGGTGAACTCCTGATGTTTAAGAGTCTCGCTGGATATTTCCCTTAAATATTTGTGATGTGGAATATAAATAATGTCATAGGCACTGAAACAACAAATTTAACCACCTCCTGTGCTATTAGGCAGCTCTTAATTTTAAATTCAAGAATTGTTGTTAAACTTGAATGAAAGAAACTTTTTTACAATATTCGAGGAATTTGTAATGGAATGAGCAAGGTACCTGAAGTGGAATCAAATCAAAGGCACTTGTGTAATGGCAGTAATGTCTTCAGGCCCAGTTTACCATTTACCAAGGAGAACCCATCATGCCAAGGCAGAACATGAATAACAGTAGCCCCTCCCCCAGTTGCAAAGTCTCACTTTAGGTTGGTGACTCTAGATCAGGGGTCCCCAAATGCCGGGCTGGGACCTGACCCCTCTGCACTGGGCCACCTTATGGTGATGCATGCGCACGAAGTGCGTGTCTGGCCCCGCCCACTCTACCAGCAGTCCGTGGAACCTCTTCTGGATCGGGGAACTGGTCCCCAATCTAAAAAAAGTTGGGAACCACTGCTCTAGATTGTCATAATCAATGATTATACCAGAACTTACAATCAACTGTTGACTTCCATTATTCTATCCCCCATAGCAGAGAATGGTAACTGCTGATTGATTGCTATAGTTAACTAGATTTCCCTTGCTGACCATTACCATGCAAGTTCCATAGCCAGGCTACAATGTGTTTTCATCACTTCAGCTTGGTGAGGTTTTTGACACAATACCTAAGTCAGGAAACCTTGTTTTGATATAAAGAGATGTATCTCACTCATAAAATGAGATGAACCTGGTTAAGAAGAAGTATGGATCTTCTTACCACAGTAGCGTTAAACAGCACCCTCTGAGCTGTTGGGTAATCCTTAAGGGTTTAGCACTCAATACACCAAATGTTAATGTAGACGCCCAGATGACCAAGCACTATCATCATCAATTTTGAAATGAAAAGCACAGTGATAAATATTGTGTTTTTATGACCTTTAAGTAACTCTAAAAGTTTGCGTTTGTGCAGACAGACAGCATCTTGGTTTTCTACATCACGTTACCATTTGCAAAAACAAGCCTAACTTTTGTGAGCATAAAGATTTACTGTCCAAACCACAGCATTACAGCAGTGCTTTATGACTCTGAATACTGTTCTGTTCATTGTCACTGCTACATTCCCTTCCAAAATCCTGATCAAAAACAACTGCTTAAGGTTCCCCCTTTGTTTAACGAGTGCCAGAAAATAGAAAAAGTTGGTTTTCCAGGCTCTGTGTGAAAAAAAAAAAACTACTTACAACACTGTAAATCATACAACCCGATAGGCTATTTTATGTAAAACAATATATAGAGCTGTGTGGGAATATCTGGTGCTGAGATATATCCTTTTGTGGAATCATTTCTAGACCATGTGGCCACCCATTTCACCTCTGTAATTGTAATCCTTTACTTCAATGTGCTTTACACAAGGTAAATATATACACAAGGTAAGAAATGTTACAAGTAACTATAAAACTAGGAATTAATGTAATAACTCCCTCTACTGCATCTAGATACTGCATAATGTAAACTCATTTAAATCAATGTGTTAACTCAGAAAGTTAGCAAAGCAAATAAAAGAGCACATTATAGTAGATCATACCTAGCCTTAGATCTCACTCCCATGAACAGCTATTTCCACAACAGCAAACCTTTAATCCTTTCAACCAGGTTAATTCATGTATGGAAACTATGACCAGCACAGTTAAAGTAATTATTTCCCATTGCTGGATTCACTGAATCCGGCACACAGGGAAAAAAAGAATTCAGTGCTCTCTAACATTACCTCTGAAACATTAAGGGGGTTATTCCGTAAACTCTGAATTTGACCTTTCTGAATTCACCGATAGTGAACTCCCATTATAAAATCGCGACCACGACAATTTTTTAGGCGAGGTCGTGATTTTATAATGGGATTTCGCTATCAGTGAATTCGGAAGAGGAAATTCGGAGTTTCCGAAATGACCCCCTAAGGGGGTCATTCCGGAAACTTCGAATTTTCTGTCCCGAATTCACTGATAGCGAACTCCCATTATAAAATCACGACCGTGACTAACAAATTGTTTCGGTCGCGATTTTATAATTTTAACATTGTTGCGGTCGAAACTTTATAATGGGAGTTCACTATCGGTGAATTTGGGACAGAGAATTCTGAGTTTCTGGAATGACCCCCTAAAAGACTATCTACTAATGAATAGCAAATTAGGATAAGGTAAATATCAAAGATATTAAACCCCTATTGCACCCGTAAAAATAGAAATGTACTATTAAGGCACAAATGCAAATCACTTTAAAGATGATCATTACATTTAAAGATGAATGCCGTTCTTTCTCTTTGCAAAACTCTGTGTTCTTTGTGGATTTGTTGTACAAGGATACTTCCAGAAAAATATAAATGCAAGCCAGGCCAAATGTACAATTAGAGGGGAGCTGACACATTGTTACAGTGAGAAGATCAAAACTAATGGGAGAATTGTCGCAGTCGCAACTTTACAAAGGAAACGTTGTCAAAGCTGAAACTTTAAAAATTGTTGCAGTCACAACTTTATAATGGGAGAATTGTCGCAGTCACGGGTTTGCTATGGGAATCCGCTGTTTGTGAATCAGACAGTCGAATTCTCCCTTTAGAGAATAACTCCCTAAGGGAGTTATTCTCTAAAGTCTGAATTGTCGTGTAAAGGTGCAAATTCACCAGCTAAAGACAGTCGCAATAGACTGCTACTGTTGCAGTCGCAACTGTATAATGAGAATATTATTGCAGTCGCGAATTTACAAAGGAAATGTTGTCAAAGCTAGAACTTTCAAAATTGTCACAGTCGCAACTTTATAATGGGAGAATTGTTGCAGTCACGGGTTTGCTATGGGAATCCGCTGATTGCGAATTCGACAGTCGAATTCTCACTTTAGAGAATAACCCTTATAATGGGATTTCACTATCAGTGAATTCGGAAGGGCAAATTCGGAGTTTACGGAATAACCCCCTAAGTGTTTACTAAACTAAATTAAGTGTAAATAAACTAAGTGTAATGACACCTCTTCTTATATGCTCCTACATTCTTTGACATCAACTGTGCTCCTCCCAAGGTAACCATCTTTGCATGCCACAAACCAATACTGCCCTTTCTCATCTTAAACCCTTCTCTCTTTTTGCCCCCCACATCTGGAATTCTATAACCCTTTATCTTCGCCAGGAACATTCTCTCTGCACTTTTAAAACTAAACTGAAGTCCTACCTTATGGAACACTAGCACTGATTTTCATCACTGATTTCTAAGTATGAATTATATTTTATCCTTACATAGATATTTATGCTTAGTATATGTATTTATTGACCAGTGTTTCAATACTTTATTACAGCCCTTATTACCCTTCTATCTGTGTATGTAAGTCTTCCTCCCATTTAGATAGTAAGCTCTATGGAACAGGAACCTCCAAGTTCTTGTGTCAACCACAACCTGGCACTTAAAGTGATATATCTTTGTGATATTTTACTTGTTTTGTGTAATGCACTTTTCCCATGTCTATATTAAATTTGTATTGATGAATTGTACAGCGCTGTGTAAATTTGTGGTGCTTTATAAATAAAATTATACATACATACAAGTGTTTAATATAGATGCAAAGGATTGCATAAATACGCAGTCATCATAAGGTTGCAATACTGAAATATTGAAAATAACAATCCTTCTTGAATATGCAATGCTGTCAAAGTATCTAATTGTCTCAAAATCACATATCTACTGAACAGTTCACACTTTAGTAATTAGGTCTCTATGGCTCAACATTGAATGCTTGACTTGTGGAAGAGGGTGAAAGAGGAGGGTGATTTGTTGATATGTGCACCAAGTCCTAGAGACTTGCAGCACAAAAATTCCCTGAACTCTTCAGAACACTATAGATAGACACACCTGAGGAAGGGGAAATCCCTAAAATGTCTTCTGTTGCTGTACTGTTCTGAAAATAAAGGATGAATTCCCTAATTCTTCAATTTGATGGAGGAAATCTTTTATCTTTTTTATATGCTTAACTCTGTACAACCAAGACAACAATAACCCTAGGTTGACATACCCTGATGATTGGCACATTAAAAATTGGTTTTGATTTGTACAAGATCCCAGACATGGACATACATTACCTTAATGCAAGCAACAGAATATTATAAACATCAGTACTGAGTAACCACTTGACAATCATGGTATCTTTAAACAATAACTAAATCTTCAGCCACATGTTATACCACCTTAAATGGATACCAGCAGCAATGCTAAACAAAATCCCCCATACTGTCTGCAGTGTTGTTTGGAGGGTAACAGAGTTAACATTAAGCATTGCCACCATCTTGGATTCTCCCTGGCATTAGGTAGTGGGAAATCTCATTGTGGCTTTGTTGCAAATGGAGGTGCAGGCTGGAGATGTGGCATGACATTATCTCTTAGTGCTGGCTCGTGCAGTCTGATATATTGTGGCTTTCTGTGAATGGACTAGAATAAAAACACCAAGATGCATAAGAATGCACCACTGTTGCCAACTCGTAGGTGGGTCTCGTCCATGAAAGTAAGATCACAAATGGGTGGGCAAAGTGATTATATTACAAAATAGCAATTACCAAAGGCTCTACTGGAATTAAGAGCATTGGTTTATACTTCTGAACAGGTAAGTGGCTCAATTTTAATATATAGTTTCAGAGCTTAACTCTCCTATACTCACCTAGCACCAAATTCCCTGGACCAGTCCTAATTTTATTGTCAAAAAGATGGATTGATTCTAAAAAGGGGTGAATCTCGCTCAGAAAGAGGAAGAATCGTACAACATTCCCCTTTTTAATTTAAAGTATACTAGAACTATATAGTAATTGCAAGAAAACAAATTATATTAAAGAGATGCAATTCTTTAATCCTTTTGTTTCTTTGAGTATGAAACTACTGGACTACTCTTGTATGTAAGCCTTTGGTTATATCAGATTTATTGTAAGATTTTTTTTTATACACTGTCAAATAATTTGTGCTAGCAGCAGCTGCAAATATTCCCTTTACCAGACTGCAGCAGACAAGTTATTTGTATCTTGATATGTGATGACAAGATTTCTTCAGCTGGAAGTCTGGACAGACTAAACACTATGACACCAAGCAAAACGTATATATTAGTTCATTAAGTGCTGTCAGAAATCTACAAAGCTGCCTCTGAAACCTTTTTGACATCACTATTATCAGTTCCTAAGTAAAAACCATGGCATTTTTCCACAGATTCAGCATGAAGTTCAACAAAGGATTGTCATTCAGCTAACATTACTTATTATTGAGCAATGCATATATAACAATGCAGAAATGAATGTTGTCCAGGCACTATCAGGTAAATACTTTACAGGGGCAATCCTTGCTGAGGTCCAGTGAAACCCCCAATAGTAATGCCAGAAACAAATGCAGAATGCTCATCTGGTAAGTTTAGGGGGACAACCCCATATATAGTGGAGTATAAGGTGCTAAACACACTGTTTCTGGGCACTTTCTTTACCCCTTCCCACCTGAGTGTGAAAGAGAAACTAAAATTAGTCATATCAAGGTTGTCTATGAGTGCTAGTCACAGTATTATATCTGAATTGGGGTATGAAAGGACCCCTGTAAGAATATATACTATATATTTTATAGGATATGTGAAACCCCTTTACATTGTAATCCTGCTAAAAGGTGATCGAACATAATTCTAAAATATAAACTTTTACTAGGAGTTATTTCAAAAAGTATTAAAATGCTATCATACTGCAAAAAGTGCAAGAATCACTGTATTGTAGCTACTAACATTAGCAATTTCTGCAGCAAAATGATATTCTTTTCAAAAATATTATGCAAATGGTTACTTTGTCATTGCCACCCAATCTGTATTGGATTGACTGGGAACAACACTGTTGATTTTGACAACATTACTACAGTTAGAAACCATTATGAGCAAGAGAATGCCCCAGCATGAGACTGATGGATTTTACACATGTTCTGACAGGTGTAGCAGTCACTATCATAATTATAGCACCTGTTGTACCTGACAAATCTTTACAAACAGGGTAATGGAAATTCCTGAGGAAAAAAAAGAAAGATTTACCCATCATATTTACTCACCGTGTTAACTATGATATGTCCATTCACATCACATGGTGCATGCTTGCTGTAAGTGCGCTTAGAGCTACCAAACCCACTGCGTAATAAAAATAAGTGAACTGCGACCCCTAAAACCGTGTTTCTTTATTAGATATCTGCTAAAATTCACTTGTAAAACATTAGGGTAAAAATATGCTCTGGAGCCCTAACTCTTTAACAACAAATCAGACATAATTCCAGCTGCTATAAACCAGCGAAATGGAATTGCTCATTAGTTGCTATGGGTTACATCACCAGTGCAAATTTTCACGTGTGCTTTGTGAATAAATACAGTTCCGCATTAACTATGAATGCTTATTTATCACATCCTTGGTGATTTACTGAGTATTTCGTAACACTATTTTTTTTTCTGTAGGACAAGTTTAGCTTTAGCTTAAAATATGTGTAATCCCTTATTGCTTATTCTGTTTCTGTCCCATCTATATAATTGATTGCTTAGTGCCTTACTGTGAAACTACTGTAGCGTTTTATTAAGCACATTGAAGAAGTCACAATAGAAAGCAGACAATTATTAGACTTGCATTCATTTATGGAAGCAAAGAAAATCACAGAGCTGATTTTGCAGCTAAATAATTATTAGTATGCTGTAATTGTTGTTCCAGAGGCTTTTCCAGTGTGCTAAAGTAAAATAAAAACCTCATAATGCTGAGGGCGAAATTTAATAAAATTGAAAATGATTTTTTTTCAGTCTCTTCAACTGTTTTTTTGTGGCGAAAATGGGTGAAAAGGTTGAAAATTACACTTTTGACCTGTTCACCCCCATTTTTCGTATGTTTTCACAGTGAAAAATGACTAAAACAGACAAAAAATGGGAAAAGGGGGGGCAAAAAGGTCTAAAATGATGTTTTCAACCCTTTTCCCCCCTTTTCACCCATTTTTCAGCCCTTTTTTGTAGTGAAAGACGGACATTTTTTGCCATGAAAACAGTTGAAAAATGGGTGCGAAAAGGTAAGACACGTAATTTTCAACATTTTCGCCGCGAAAAATGGGCAAAGAGGTTGAAAAAAACGTTTTCGATTTTATTCACTTTTACCCTAAGTCTCTACCTCCCCTACAGCATGCAAAAACTACTGCTCCTTTAGCAAAGTGGCAAGAAGATTTAAAGGCCACAATATCACTATGATGCTTTCATCTGAATTTACTATGGGAATAATACAGCTTTCTAACTTCCATTTCTGATTTTCTTGAATCCTTGGTCAGGATTTGCAGTGTACAATTTATGGGACAGATGAACCCCAAAGGCCAATGGCAGCTAATAAAATCTGTATTAAACAAGAGGTAGGAATACACACTCACCTTCAGACCAAATAACCTGATGCAATCCCTCACATGAGCAAGGCCACGGCTCACAAAGGGGCGCAGATACAAAAAAAGAAAATAAAAGCTGCACACACAATAAACTGCTATTTAACCAAACGTTTTACTGACTCATTTTAGGCAGTATGTGACAACAAGTATGCTGCTTTACCCCTGCCTAGGTCTGCAGAACAAGGAGAGGGGTGATCTAATGGGAATGGGCCCCCCAGGAGACTAGTGCCCTGGGCAACCGCCTATATCGCCCTATTATAACCAAACACCGATAAAGGTTCCTTCATAGCTCCTGTTACATTGTCCCTCTTTCATGTATAAATTGATTTAAATCTTTTATTTCTTTATTTCCTTTTTTTTTTTTGGTTGTTGTTTTCTTATATTATATTGGATTTCACCAATTATTTAATTTTAATTTCCCTTTTTGAACATTATGGGCGAAATTTAAGAAAGTCGGAAAGACCGCTATAGGTCTTTCCGACATTCTCGAGGGAGGTGATCTCGCAAGATTCTCCCGCAGGAATCTCAATTTCCAGA